>JUFY01028805.1:0-10319 GCA_001855655.1 Leptopilina clavipes | reverse complement strand
TCTTCAATATTTCAGTGTAATATTATGTTAATATCGCCTCAATATTCCTTGTAATATTACGCCAATATTTCTTCAATATTTCAGTATAATATTATGCTAATATTTCTTCAATATTTCAGTGTAATATTTTGTCAATATACTTCAATATTTCAGTGTAATATAAAGCCAATATTTCAGTGTAATATTATGTTAATATCGCCTCAATATTCAGTGTAATATTATGCCAATATTTCTTCAATATTTCAGTGTAATATTTTGTCAATATACTTCAATATTTCAGTGTAATATTACGCTAATATTTCTTCAATATTTCAGTGCAATATTTTGTCAATATACTTCAATATTTCAGTGTAATATTATGTTAATATCGCCTTAATATTCAGTGTAATATTACGCCAATATTTCTCAAATATTTCAGTGTAAGATTGCGTGAATATTTCAGTGTAATGTAATGTTAATAATTTAATATTGCCTGAATATTAAGTGTAATATTATGTCAATATTTTGTTAATATTTCAGTGTAATATTACGCAAATATTTCCTCAATATTGTAATTTAACATTGTGTTAACATTGCCTTGATATTTCAGTGCAATATCCCCTCAATATCTACTGTGTAAAGTCATTGTATTATTTTGTAACATTATACATATTACACGTCTACTGTTTAAGTGAAGGATATAATTTCCACTTATAAAACATGAAAAAAATGTATTTGAAATTTAAAGAAAAATGAGAGAAAAATATAAAGAAATGGGATGTGGAATTTCTGAGTCATCCTTGTTTATAAAACGAGAATTATGATTGGCATTTTAGTACTTTCACAGCTAATATATATGTAACAACATCAACTTAGATATATATACACTGAGAGACAACCTACTCTATCTTCTTTTCAAGTTTTACGTGCCAGATATAAAATATCTACAGATTTGCCTTCGAGGAACAATTTGCCATAAGTAGAACAGTGCATCTAATGTTTATTTACGATTATTTCTCATTTGATACCGTTTGGCATTAATAGAGCTCAAGTTATGTTTTAAATTCTTTTAATTCAACTACATGACAAACGTTCAATCATTAAATTATACCAGGAATAAAAACTTAAGACTCTCACAAAATTTTTATTTTTAAAGATTTACTTCAATATTTTACACTGAAACTCTTAAGAATTTAAATTCAAAGTTCAAACAAATAGAATTATATTATTTTTAATGAAATTTTAATATTTTTTATTTCTCTTTTCTCATCTTTCAAAAAAGTGTAATCAACCAAATGTTTCGCGAATAAGTGCACGAATTAAAAAGCAATATACTCACAGAAGAGAGTGTCCTTCTTATTTTCAATGGTGTCGATTTCATCGGCAATCTCGTCTATAAATCTCGGAGCATAAACTTCATTCTCACCCACAGCCCACGTTGGAATGTCCACTTTAAAAGCCACAGTTTTCACAAATTTTTCAACTTTTCTCATTGCAAACTTCATCAGTTGATCCCATTCTGAATCTTCTGATCTATCACAATAAACAAAATATCGTAATATAAAACTTGATAATTCAGGTCACAATTTACAGGTCAATGTTTGGATATAATTTCAAAAATTGTGGTCAAAATTCACAGGTCAAACGGCAAACGTGAACTAATAGTTTAGGTTAATAGGTGGACACAAGATGAAAATTTAGATCAATGTCAACGTAGGTCAATCGGCAGACGTAACCTACAAAATTTAGGTCAACAGTCACAGGTAAAAAAATCGAACGCAAACTTAAAAATTTAGCAAAAGTAACGGTAACGGGTGGACGTAAGGACAAAATTTTAATCGAAATAACAGGTCAATTAGGCAACGCAAACTGTAAATTTAGGTCAATTTAGGTCAACATTTTTCACAGGTGAAATTTGAACATAAACTTAAAATTTAGGTCAAAAGTAACGATTAAGAGGTGAAAGTAAGGTCAAAATTTAGATTAAAATCCACAGGTCAAGTTGAAATCGTAACCTTTAAAATTTAGGTCAAAAATTACAGGTCAATAGACTAAATTTCTGTCTAAAGTAACAAGGGGTGGACGTGAGGTCATTTAGATCGAAATTTACAGGTCAATTTTCAAACGTAACTTGTAAAATTTAGGTCAAAAATTACAGGTCAAAATGCGAGATTATACTTAAAATTCAAATTAAAATCCACAGGTAAATTGGAAAATGTGACATTTAAAATTTAGATAAAAAGTTACTATAATAATTATACCTTGAAGCACTCGCATATTCGTAAGGTTGTTGATTAACATTCTTAACAACATCCCGGGGCATTCTGATTATTTTGACGCTTTCACTGAGTGAATATTCCGGTTGATCGAAAAAATCGGAAAAAGTGTTTAGCGCCCGGGACTTGAAGCATTCCGCAAAGTCACCATTTAGACAAGCTTCGTTTGTTCTCGCTAAATAAGAATCCACATGACGTCCAGTTCCAAGACCAATCCAGTCAAAAAGATCTTTTCCTTGTCTCGATCTATTCTGCAATTGTCGACCTTCTGAACTTTGATTTTCAAATCTTGGCGCCTCATCTACAATCAAAAATTAATGGGAACATATATATAATGATAGTTTAATACAATTGTATAAGGTGAAAGCTTCAGATATTTGATGTGAATATTCTATTTATTAATGTTAATATTCTAACAAAAATTAATTAACTAATTTTATTTATTTATTTATTTTAAATATTTTAAATATATACTGATTCTATGGTTAATAAGCCCTTAACAATTTATAATTATTTTATAACAATTTTTATTTTTTTATTATTTATTTTATTATTATTTATTATTATTTTTCATTATAATTTACAATTATTTTATTTATAATTTGGTTTTCAAAAATTAATATTTTTATAATGTCCAATTATTTACTAGACATAAATTATTCTCTTTATTAACTTTTGATAATAAATATTACATTTTCAAGTGGAACTTTTGATCTCTGAGATCAGCCCTTTGAAAAAATTAGCAATTTTTTTCTGCATAATAATTAACTATAATTTGAATTAAAATATATTCGAATTGAAATATATTCGAATTAAAAGTGAAATTAAGAATTTTTTTTCGTTTAAATTGAACTTGGGGAAACAATGTCGAATGCTTATGAGATTTTATTATAAATAATTTGCACTTACGCAAGTGTAATATACCCAGTTTACGAGCGAACAATTATTCTATATTGTTAAATAACGTTAGTAAACTGCGTGAAGAAGGAGAAAATATTTTCTCAACATAAAATAATATCTTGAAAGAAATTTTTGAAAAACATTATAAATTAATGAACGTTTGTTCCCCAATATCTGGTTTGTATACAGTTAAAAACAATAAATTCAAAAATCTAAATGTAAAAAATTTAAAATTGGTGCAATATTCAAGCAAAGTAGATCTTCTATATTATTGGAAACTGCGTCTGACTATAACTGTCCACTTTCACTTACTAAACCTATTGCTACTTAATAATCGAACAATGTTCGCAACACTCACAGTCAGCAAGTGGAACACGAACGTTTCAGTCAGACATTGAGTAATTTTAAGAAGAACTGCGTTTTTACTGTTATTGAATATAAATTATACAGTCGAATAATGTAAATAATGAACATTAAATATAACCGAATATTTAACATATAACGTTAATTAACTTAATTATATTGGAGTATCGAATATTACCTATAACAATAATAATAATAATAATAATAATAATAATAATAATAACAATAAAACAGAATTAACATTAATTACTTAATTATTAATAAGAATGAAAACTATCTAATAATAAAATAAATTTGTAGAGAAATTGAAAAAGAAAATTTGAACGAAGAAGAAAAAAAGTAATGAATAGAGACACTAACCACGCATTGAAGAACTTTCTTCTGATGTTTTATCCTGGAAAGTAACTTTACTAGCTTGAGTATGTACCAACACCAGATTTATCGACAGAGTAAAAGTAAATATGTGCAATAGTTGTACTAGACGCATTCTGCTTTCTCGACGTTGGATCTGTAAACACAAATATTATTATTTATCGACCCTGAATTATTTCAAGGACTTTTCATCGAAATTTCTTCAATAAGGAAGCAATTTTCTCTACCAACAAACATTTCTTCTAAATATAGAATAAAATAAATGTTTTTAGAATATGAAAAATAGCAATAATTAGCAAATAACAAACGTGTAATATTAATTATAATTTATAATAAATAAATAATATTATAAAAATAAAGGTATAAATAAAATATATAAATTTTCAGTTAAAAAATAAACTGTATATGTAAATAATAAAAAATAATTTATAATTAATAATTAATAATAATTAAATATTAATTACCAATATTAATTACAACAATTAAACTAAACATTAAATAAAGCATTTTTATAAAAGAAATTATAGAGTATAAACACAGAAACAGATATTTAAACCTTAAATCCAAATAAGTTTTTAGTGGCACAAAAATTTGAAAGCTGCTCAAAAAAACGTGTCTAAATTAAAGAAAAAACACTTGTGAATTAATTCCGCATATTTATGCAATAATGAGTCATAATGACGAAATTATCATGAATGTTGCGATAAAATTTTTTATTCACGTTATTTTAACAGTTGAACGAAAAGCACTTGTATAAAAAAATTTTTAAATATCATAAAAAATTGAATTTTTTTTTTTTACGTTTTCTAGAGAATATTGATGTCTTACCAAAAATTAAGTAGGCTCATTTTGAAAATACTTGTACTATTTGTGTATATAGTTATATATATATGTATAAGAAAGAAAAACTTGATGATGTTGATCACAGACCGCGGCAGACGTTTAGCAGGGCAACTGTCAGTGGAACCGGCGTGCTTATGGTTACAAAGTTCCGTTACATGGCCAACCAATCAAAATCATCTTAAACACAAACCGGGTCCAATGACTTGTATTTCAAACGCGCGCGCATCTTTTCCAACGTATGATATCATATTTTAAAATATATATATATATATATATATATATACATATATATATATGTATGTGAATTATATGGTATCTCTGCCATATGCAATGAATGATAATTACATAAATTTAACGACAAATAATGATACACCACTGTTTTGAGTTACAACTTATGTTTAATCTACTTTTCATATTGAAACTAAATTGTTCACATTGTTATAATTATGAATTATTTCTATACCAATAAGAGGGATATAGAACGTTTCTTCCACGTGGATTCGAATAATTAAAAATTATATCAACTTTTATTGTTTGATAATTTTTCACAATTAGAAAAAGTGGGCAAATAATTTTTACATCCGGATAATTGTTTCATTAACGATCAATTTTCTCTTTTTGAGGAAGATTGAATTTCATGAAAAAAAATTTAATATTTTCATTGACATTGTGAAAATAAACATTTATAATTTAATTGCGATTGTAAATAAAAATTTCTTTTTCTATGATCCCCGAAAATTTATTTATAATTGTAGAAAATTAGCATTTAGCCTTTAAACAAACGAAATGAATAAATTTATTTTAAATTAAATTAACTGAAGTTAAAAATTTTCCTTTAGATTGTTGTGAATTTGTATGAACAATGGATGACGTCAATAGTCATAAACAAAGACTAAACAATTTCTCGAAATCATGAATAAAATTTATATTGTGAAAATAATTGAATAGAGAGAATTGAATGACATTGAGAGGACGGCAATAGGAAGGAACAAACCAAAAACAAACGAAGAGTGAGAGAAAGAAGAAGAAGATTTTCAAATAAAATAAATTACTCAGTATTAATTTGTATGTCGCGTTCAATACATATTCGATAAAAATAAAACTCGATATTTGTACAAATAAGTGTGTATTTATTTAAATAATTGACGAGAAATTTGACGGTGAGTTGAAATTCCAGAACATTATTTATTTAGTATTTTTAGACCAAATAAAAATTCACAGGGTTAAAAATTATTTTAATGAAAGGGTGCGCGGAAAATTTAAACGATTTGAAGAATTTTTATAAGCTCTATGAAATATATATAAGAAAATACGAAATTTTCTCCAGAGCTTATAAAAATAAATAAAAATAAATATTTAAACAATTAAGAAAAAAAATTATTAATAGAGAAATTTTAATCGTAATTTAAAAAAACACTTAACGTTGAAAAGAACAAATATCTTACCAATTGGAATGAAATATCTGCAGTATTTCAAAAAATATTTCCAAAATTCACCCAAAAATTTCACTATATTTTAATTTTTAATACATTCGAATATTGCACAGTAATGAACTAATAATCAAATAGTAATGAACTGACTAGGAAGTAAATTTTTCAGCGGAACTATTTAATTAAACATTGCATTCATTTTCTTTGAATGAGTTTTGAAAAATTTTAATTTTTCAAAATTATAAAAAATTTATAAAAATAAAATTGAAAAATGAATCTAGTTGGTTCACGGGCAATTCAACATTTGAGAGATCATTGCACCGGGTCCGGGATTTATATATGAAGAAAAGTGAGATGAAAGATCCGCGTGGGTCGCTCGCAGAAGGGAAAATATTAAAAGTACAAAAATAAAGAGTGAAAGTATTCCCAAGAATCAGAAACGGAACTTAAGCGCGATTTTAAGATATGTAAGGATATTAAAAAACGAGAGAAATATATATTGCGCGATACGGAAGAGGACCAATAAGAGAGGTAATTTTTGAGTCATCTTGGACTTTCCTTTCATAACACACGCTTTATAATGCACAAAAAATATGCGTCATCAATCTGCTAATTCCATTTTCTCCTCGCACATTTCTTTCACAACTGATACATAATTTGAAGATCGTTATATAATGCAGATCAAATTTGTTTTTTTCAAAATGTATTATTCGAAAGTCGACATTTGACATTTGAAAACAAATTTTTTTCTTGTTTTAGTAAAATTTTACTTCTTTTTGAATCATTAATTAAATTAAAAAAATTCCTAATACTTATTAATAGTTAATTTAGTCAATGATTAATAATTACTAAAAATTAAAATATAATAACATGTCCCGAAACTATCCTAGACTTGGCAAAGCCAACACTGGTCCAGTTATGGCTCTTCAGTCATTGTTAATTTACAAGTTAATTTTTGTCTTTTCCAAATTAATTTCTTCATGTAATTTTTTCTTAAACTATTTTTAAAAAATACAAAAATGAATAATAATGATACAAAAAAGAATTAATTTTCTTTATGTCCCGAAACTATCCTAGACTTGGCAAAGCCAACACTGGCCCAGTTATGGCTCTTCAGTCATTGTTAATTTACAAGTTAATTTTTGTCTTTTCCAAATTAATTTCTTCATGTAATTTTTTTTACACTATTCAAAAAATACAAAAATAAATAATAATAATACAAAAAAGAATTAATTTTCTGAAATTTTTAGTAATAAAGTGAATCGAAATATAATAAAAATCGTTTGAAAGTCTAATGAAGAAAGTGTTATTCCTCATGAAAGACGTAATCTCGGAAAATCCCAACTCGATTTCTATTCAGTTAAATCATACCAAAGAATTCATAAAAATAATTATTTCATCAAAGAAATAGATCTATTGAGAAAAATATAATATAAACAAATAATTAATATAAACAAAAATAAAAAATCTTAGAAAGAAATTTTAAAAATAGTTCAACTTCAATTGATTTTCAAGAATTGATAACAATTTATTCAACAATTAGGCTGAAATATTTCAATTACTTTTGACGAAATAAAAACTCTTTCCTCTTATAAATTTTCGCAAAAAAATTGTTTTCATTGAACGTGAAACTAAATTTTATCGAAAGGAATCAATGCAAAAATTTCCCGCCATATTGTGTCGCCATATTTAAACCGCCGTTTTGTATTTTTAAATTCTGATATCAAATTACATTCAGTGACTGTAACCGACTAACGAGTCTTAATAACAAATAACTAACGAGTTCTTAATACTATTTCAATTATTATATCAGTTGAAAAAAAAATATTTAAACGTAAATAGTATACAATAATTTAGGAAATTATTCTATAGAAACGATATCCAATCATTTTTTTGAATTACAATAAACTTAATTTCTTTACTCTTTCAATTTTAAAAAACTAAAATTTATTGACAGCGTGTTTATACAAAAAAAAATTCAACAGTTTCAATAATATTGTATAATAATTCTAAAAAATGAAAAATTCTAAATATACACAAAAAGTCCACAATTTGTCGTTTCTGTGTTTTGATATTTTAATAAATTAAGATCCATCACGATTCAATCACAAATATCATAAACCACTGCTTTTCTTAAAGAATAAAAATCCTTAAGAATTTGAAATCATTCACACATAAATAAATAGTATACACAAAAATATATAATACAATGCACACAAATAAATAATATTACATACATTTCTTCGATTTAGAGAGAAAAATAAATTATGTATAAATAATGAAAAATGTAATCTAATTTCATCCCTAGACTTAATGGTAAAAAATAAATAAATGACGAATTTCAACATAAATATTATAAATTATTCTTAATTCTAATATTCAGATCTTTTAAAAATTGAGATGAGTTTATTAAGGTGCTCCACACCCCAATTTCAATTCTAGGAAAATGATTGTATATTATAATTAATTAATTAGCAATTAATTTGTTAATTATAAGCAAAGTTTTCTGTACATGTAAAAATATTTTACATTTTGAAAAACATTTTTTTCACTTAATTTGAATGTTCGTATTTGGCATTAACACTATTTTGCTTTGTGCGGAGCACTTGAGCATGGATCCTTGTATTTTAATGTCACAATTTCGCTTACAAGTACTTCCACATTAAATTACATCAAATAAATTAATCAATCATTGTCAATCATTATGCCAATAAAATTATTGAGTAAATTATTTTTACATTCGTTTCGAGTTCATTTTTTCAATTCTTTCAGAATTTTTCCTTTTTTCTCTTCATTTCTTCTTGAATTGTTATAATTCTTTCGTTACTATTTTTTTATTACATTTTCGATTTTCACTTTTATTATTCAAATCTTTTAAAGTCTGTTCTTGATTTTTCACTCCAAAGACACAATTTTGTTTTTTTGTTTTTACACTTTAGTCAATCAATTAAATTCGAAATAGTTTTTTACTTCATTTTTACACTTTTCAAAAAGTCAATCGAATTTCAAATTAAAAATGTTTTTTTCGTTTTCGCACTTTTCAAAAGTCTGTCAATAATTGAAACTAGAAAAAGTTTTCCCATTTTTCCAGTTTTCAAAATTCAATCAACAATGAAATAATTCTTCACCGGAAGATACTTATTCAGCTCAAATATTTTTTTCAAAATCGAGAATTTAGTTTTTTCAATTATTTAACAACGACAACAAACAAAAACAATTGGAAAATCATTTTTCAAAACTGACCTATTTGGAAAATTTTCGCGCATGCACTAATTTATCGATATCCTGATAAGTGGCAAGCATTGCCTGATTTTGTCTCGTACTATCGTCACGGGCACTTTCACAATTTGGATAAAAATCATCGCATCTCATACCGTCCTGGCCATCCTTTGCCGCTTTCATGTAACGGAAAAATCGCAGGACATCGGGATTATCCGATCTTGGCTTTCGTAATTCATTCAACTCCCGGGATAATTGAGCAGAGACTAGGTTTGAATATGGTGCATAACGCGCTGGACGCCTGTACATGGAGCAAACAGTAAATTCACGACATGCCTCCGTCATGTGACCCAAACTTGAGAAGACCGCGTCCAATCGCGATAACAATGGCGAATAGAAAGGATCGTAATTTGTCAACAGCAATGAACTCGTTGGAATCTCGTGGAAAATCTGTGACAAACAAAAAAAAATCATTTCATCATGAGATATAATGGTAAATAAAAGAATAACTCTTCCTGGAAGCTTCCAGGAAGCTTCCTCGGAAGATGGATGAGGCTCGGATGGAAGCTTCCTGGAAGATTCCAGGAAGCTTTAAATGTCCGCCTTAAGGAAGCTTCCATTGGAAGCTCTAGGGAATCTTCCACCGGAATCTTAAGGAAAGCATTAAGGAAGCTTCCCCAAATCTTCCAATGGAAGCTTCATTTAAAAAATTTTAAAGATTTTTTTAGGTATTTATCAACTTCTTATCCACTTTTATGGAATAAACGGTAAATTTCCTTTCGTCCAGAATATTGAAAAAATGAATATTTTACTGGAAGCTTCAGGGAAACTTCCCTAAAGCTTTCTTGGAAGCTTCCCTCAAGATTCCGGTGGAAGCTTCCCTTGAGATTCCGTTAGAAGATTCTCTTGAGCTTCCAATGGAAGCTTCCTTAAGGCG
>JUFY01028804.1:0-18686 GCA_001855655.1 Leptopilina clavipes | reverse complement strand
TTATCCCACAGAAAAGTTACTCTAGTATTTCAGCTTTCTTTTTAAAAAAAACGTCCCGATATCTCTCCTACTTTTTTTTCTAGAACGGTTTTTCTGGAGTAATGCAGAGCTGTTCAATACGCCCCAGGCCGGGGCGTTATGGCTAATAAGTAAAATTATTATTTTTAAGTTCAAATTTTATAATATTTGAACTAAATATTGTTAATTAAGGTTTGTACATTAAATTTATTATATAAATTATTGAAAATAAACATATTTAACTAAAACTTTTAATTTTTTTGCGAAATAGTCTTTAATCAAAGTAATAGTCTTTAATCAAAGTAAGAAACTGTATAATAAATTTATTTTAATGAATAAAATTCACATTCATAATTAACACTTAAATTACAATTTTTTAAATACTTTTCTGATCTCTGAAATAGTTTTCAAAGCAAAATTATTTTTTTTACAATAATCCGTATAAGAAATGCACTAGCCATCACGCCCCTGGCAATACTAGCCATTACGTCCCGGGAGTACTTGTCGAATATTTTGATATTTTTTATCAATACAGTAAGTGTTAATCAAAAATCTCCTATTGTCCCTTAAAAATAAATGTTTCGAGCTCAAAACGTGATATTGATTGATTTTTTAAAGTTATTTTTGAAAAAAATATAACAAATAATGAAAATGTTTAAAATTTACTTTGGTGTGTCAAAATTAGTTTTTCTACTATATTTTCTACAATTGTGAATGAATATCAATGAAACTTGCTACAAACTTGCAGTACACCAAGTACATTAACTTGAGTGGGGAGTGAAATTATTTCGACTTAGGACTTTTAAATAAATTACAATTATTCATTACACCCCTTAGCTTTTACGCCCCGGTCTCCCCTACACACGCGCGTTGTGCGTTTATCTGACCTTAAAGAATATGCGCAAAGGCTAATTGGATTGGTGAGCGCGCGGAGATTATGAAATCAATGCTTTCGCGGATCTCGTACATTTTATTTTCTCTATATCTAGATATTAGATATTCAAGGACAGGATGGTGACAAAAAAAAAAAACAAAAAAATGCGCGCACACGTTTGCCGCAGAAATTCTCTTTTTCATGGTAAATGATGACACGGTGTGTCATTTTTTTTTTACTCTCCGTCCTTACCTTGAACCATTGCATTGCGCGTATTGAACTCTGCGAGGATTATAACGTAACGATGGTAAATGAAGACAGGTCAACTGCAACAAAAAAAAAAAAAAGAAAGAAAAAATATCAATAAAAAAATTATCATCTAAATGTTGTTAAAAAAAAAATTGCTGTCGATTAAATATTAGAGAAAAATATATGTTATTGTAAATTATTTTTCTATAATTTTTACTCATCATTTCGTCGAAATACATAGTACTGGCTTAATACTAGAACAGTTCTGGTTCAATAATGTTTCAATACTGTCTCACTTTTGGCATAATACTGGCTTAAAACTGTCACGGTAATAAATTTTTTAATATTGGCTCAGAAATAGTTTAATAACGATTTAATAATAACTCGCTATAGTCTTAATACTGGCTAAATATTGACCTAATACTAGCTTAATACTGGCTAAATATTGACCTCATACTGGACTAATACTGGATAAATATTGATCTGATACTGGCCTAATACTGGCTAAATATTGACCTAATACTGTCCTAATACTGGTTAAATATTAAATCAATATTGACTTAATACTGGCTAAATATTGACCTAATACTGGATAAATATTGATCTGATACTGGCCTAATACTGGCTAAATATTGACCTAATACTGTCCTAATACTGGTTAAATATTAAATTAATATTGATTTAATACTGGCTAAATATTGACCTAAAACTGGCCTAATACTGGATAAATATTGACCTAATACTGGTTTAATACTGGCTAAATATTGATCTAATACTCGTCTAATACAGTCTAAATATTGACCTAATACTGGCTTAATACTGGATAAATATTGATCAAATACTGGCTTAATATTGACCTAATGCTGTCTTAACACTGGTTAAATATTGATCTGTTACTGGCCTAATACTGGATAAATATTGACCTAATACTGTCCTAATACTGGCTAAATATTGATCTAATATTAGCCTAATACTGGCTAAATATTGACATAATACTGTCTTAATACTGGTTAAATATTAAATTAGTATTGGCTTGATACTGGCTAAATATTGACCTAATACTGGCTTTATACTGGTTAAATATCAAATTAATATTGACTTAATACTGGCTAAGTATTGACCTAATACTGGCTAAATATTGATCTAATACTGATCTAATACTGTCTTAATATTGACCGAATACTGTCTTAATACTGGTTAAATTAAATTAATATTGTCTTGATACTGGCTAAATATTGACCTAATACTGGCTTTATACTGGTTAAATATTAAATTAATATTGACCTAATACTGGCTAAATATTGACCTAATACTGGATAAATATTGATCTAATACTGACCTAATACTGCCTAATTATTGACCTAATACTGGTTTAATACTAGCTAAATATTAACATAATACTAGCTTAATACTGGCTTAATTATAGCAATTTGAGTACTGGCATAGTAGTGGTTTAATACTGGCCCAAAATTGGTTTAATAACACCTCCCAAATACTGGCTCATATGGGACTGGCTCATAATAGGTTTAATATTCAATTTCAGTATTGAGTCAGTACATTGAGCTAAATATTGTAGAAAAAAGTTCAAAGACACCAGAATTATAACATATCAAAATTACTTCCCAACTTTTTTTTAACATTCACTCGAGAAAAAGAAAAGAGTAAAAAGAGAGAGAGAGAGAGAGAGAGAGAGAGAGAGAGAGAGAGAGAGAGATCACCAGAAATGAATAACATTATTAGTTCGAAATTTTTCCCCTCTATCCCCCCTTGCCATTTTTTTTTATTTTTGTCATATAATCGAAAAACTTTTAACCGTCTGGTTTAATCTACATTTAATCGCATGTCGAGAGAGTAGTAGGAGGAGGTATATGGTTGACGTGAAAACGTTGACGACATATAGAGACGCTTGCGTTAAAACGCTTTCTCTTTGTGTTGATATTTGTGAATGTTTCCACAAAGTATTGACAAATTAAAGCGAGTTTTCACGTATACCCGTTATTAATACACATACAAGCAACGAATATGGTATGTCGACTCATGAAAAAAAAACACTCCTCTCTCTCTCACTCTCTCTCTCTCTCTCTCTCTCACTCTCTCGCTCATGAAAAGCATCAATTGCCCAAGGGGTGTCTGGATTGACCGACAGATTTTTATTTCACTTTAATTATTGCAACGTCGAGTAATCTGCTACACGTTTCATGTTTTTCCTCTTTCTCCCTCTCTCTCTCTCTTTTCCTGTGTGTAGATGATCTCTCCCTTGTCGAGTGCTTACACGTTTTATCTGTCCATCCGGTTTCGAACAAACAAGAAGTGAAATTACGTGTTCTGGTATAAATTTTTTTTTCGCGACATATATTCAGTGATTGAAGATTAAAAATTTTTTTGGGAGAAAAAATTTTTTTTAATGCAGTACTGATCCAGTATTAATGAAGTACTGGTAGACAGTATTCAGTAGTTTTCAGTATTCAGTAGACAGTACTGAACTAATGTTTGGCTAGTATTAAACCGGGTATTGCGACAGTATTTAGGTAATGCTGTACCAGTATAGGGACAGTAGTAAACCAGTACTGATAGACAGTAGTGAGTATGTATGCTGCTAGTTTTAAACTAGTACTGAGACAGTAGTATCAGGAAAATATTAAACCAGTACTAGTAGAGACTAGTGAGCCAGTACTAGGACAGTATTAAGCCAGCATTAAGTGAATTGTGAGGCAGAATGTAATATTAAACTAGTACTGAGACAGTATTTGTCTAGTATTACACCAGTACTGCGCAAGTTTTAGGACAAGAATAAATTAACACTTTGCCAGTACCGGGCAAGTATTAAACCAGTATTATGTAAGTATTTGTTTAGTATTAAACCAGTACTGAGCTAATATTAAGCAAATAATGAGACTAGTAGGTGGGAGTATTAGCTAGTATTAATCCAGTACTGAGATAGTATCTGGACAATATTAAACCAGTACTGGTAGACAGTATTGACCGGGAGTATTTAGCTTGTACTAAACTAATGCTAAGTTAGTATTTTTTCTATTATTAAACCAGTACTGTACCAGTATTGGGACAAGATTAAGTGAACACTGAGCCAGTATCGGGACAGTATTAAACCATTATTAAGTTACTATTTGGCAAGTATTAAACAAGTATTGAGACAGTATTTGACTATTATTTAACCGATATTTTGCCAGTGTTAAGCCAGTATTAAACCAGTAATTAACCAAGTATTGAAACAGTATTAGGACAGTATTTAACTAGTACTTGTAGTATTTATTGAGCCAGTATTAAGCCAATACTGATGAGTATTAAACAAGTATTGAGACAGTATTTGACTATTATTAATCCGATATTTTGCCAGTGTTAAGCCAGTATTAAACCAGTAATTATCCAAGTATTGAAACAGTATTAGGACAGTATTTAACTAGTACTTGTAGTATTTATTTAGCCAGTATTAAGGCAATACTGATGAGTATTAAACAAGTATTGAGACAGTATTTGGCTAATATTAAACCAGTATTTGGTCAATATTACACCAATACTGAGCCAGTATTTAGCAAGTATTAAACTAGTACTTAAATATCAGGACAGTATTGAACCAGTTTTTCGCCAGTATTAAACCAGTAATTAGCTAGTATTGGAACAGAATTAGGACAGTATTAAACCAGTAATTAAATAGTATTGGAACAGCATTAGGACAGTATTAATCTAGCACTCGTAGTGTTTACTGAGCTAGTATTAAGCCAATACTGTGCCAGTACTTAACCTATGAAAATTCAATAATTTTTGCTGATAAAGTATATATTTATTAAATTAATAGGACAAAAGCAATGAAAAGGTGGGGGGGGGGGGGGGGGGGGGTTATGTATGGAGAATGCCCTGAACGACGACAACAACGACTTTGAAGAGTTTTTGAATTTGACTCTTCTCGCGGACTCAACAAGGCAGGGCACGTAGTTGCGCCTCTCCGCAGCCCGCATAGCAAATACGCTGTTCCAACTCTCTGGCCTCTAAACCTCCGACATTCTGGTAGTCCCCCTAGAGCGCTGCTTTTATGCAGACACTGACCTTCGTCCCAAGCCCTCCTCTGTGTATGCGCGTCGTTCCCGAGGTAACGGGGAAAGTTTCAAATTCGGGTGCAAGGCCATCGCCATATACGGAATAGTTCAACCCCGTCACCCAGATGAATACCATTTACGAATCAATGCCAAACTCTCTATTTTCTAACGCTCTACATCTTTTTTTTTATTCCTTCTTTTTCAAAAATCAACATAACTTATTTAACACTGTCCAAATACTGGCTCAATACTGGTTTAATATTAGCCAAAAAAGAAACACTTGTTGACTAGAAATTTTTTTTCGAAAATTTTCATCACTTAAATTTTGATTCACTCAACAAGTGCTTTTATTCTCCCCCCCCCCCCTTCCCGACAAAAAAAAAAAAATAAAAAATTATTGAGAAATGTTTGGACCACCCCAGAATCAGGAGGATACTTTTTTTGCGTAACATTAATTGGTTCCCGAAGGGCCACACAACGTATCGAAAGAGAGAGAGAGAGAGAGAGAGTAGTCGATAACGAAACGCATCCATCGATGCGGCTCTTTGTGTTGACAAAAACTCGTCTACACTGGCAGGAGTCTCATCAATCGTCAAACAACGATCGCAGAAGTTCTCTCTCTCTCTCTCTCACCCTCTTGGTTGTGATTTCGCGAGACTCTCTCCACCACACGACGCGCAGATGGTTGACGAGACAGTTTTCAGAAAGGAGCATCGTCCAAACAAAAGTTTAACGTACTATATATATATATATATATAGTATATATATATATATATAGTATATATATATAAGACACGCATTGGCATTCAACTCTCGGCAAACGCACTCTCTTTGAATCCGTGTTTCAATTATTGACAATTTTTGCTATATTTTTGCAACAGCAAAAAAAAAAGAAAGAAAGAAATAAAAAAAATCACGCAACAATACGTGACACTGATTTTAAAATATAATAATTTCTACAATATTGCGTCAATATTGCGTTAATTTTTACATGGCAATGTTGCGAGTATTGCTTTATTGCTCCAGAAAAATATTGCGTTAATTTTAGAAAATTAAATATTGAAAATAATCCGTTAATATTAGACTTTATAAATAATGCCTTAAATGCAAATAATGCGTTTATATGAAAAGATAATGTTAAGAATATTAACTGAGCCAGTATCAGGACAATATTACACAATAGAACTGGTAGACAGTATTTAGCTAGTATTAAAAAAATACTAAGTCAGTATTTTTCTATTATTAAACCAGTACTGCGCCAGTACTGGGACAATAAGAACTTACCACTAAGCTAATATGGAGACAGTATTATAACAGCATTAGGTTAGTATTTGGCTAATATTAAACCAGTATTGAGCCAGTATTTGGACAGTGTTAAATAAGTTATGGATCAGTATTGAAACAGTATTTGAAACAGTATTTGAACAGAATTAATCTAGTATTGAGCCAGTATTTATCCAGCATTACAACATTACTGAGCCAGTATCAGGACAATATTACAGCAGTACTGGTAGACAGTATTTAGCTAGTATTAAAAAAATACCAAGTCAGTATTTTTCTATTATTAAACCAGTACAGCGGCCAGTATTGGGACAATAAAAACTTACCACTGAGCTAATATCGGGACAGTATTATAACAGCATTAAGTTAGTATTTGGCTAATATTAAACCAGTATTGAGCCAGTATTTGGACAGTGTTAAATAAGTTATGAATCAGTTTTAAACAGTATTTGAAAAAGTATTTGGACAGAATTAATCTAGTATTGAGCCAGTATTTATCCAGCATTACAACATTACTGAGCCAGTATCAGGACAATATTACACGATTACTGGTAGACAGTATTTTGCTAGAATTAAATAAATACTAAGTTAGTATTTGCCTATTATTAAACCAGTATTGCGCAATATAAACTTTACACTGAGACAATATAGGGACAGTATTATACCAGCATTAAGTTAGTATTTGGCTAATATTAAACCAGTATTGAGCCAATATTTGTTTAGTATTACACCTTTGCTAGACTGGTATTTAACTAATATTAAACCAGTACTATAAAATATTTGGACAAAATTAAGCCTGTATTTGGACAGTATTAAATAAGTTTATTGAGCCAGTGTTTGGACAGTATTAACTACGTATATTGAGCCAGTATTTAGATAGTATTAAATAAGTATATTGAGCCAGTATTTATCCAGTATTACAACATTACTGAACCAGTATTAGGACAATATTACCCCAGTACTGGTAGACAGTTTTTAGCTAAAATTAAATAAATACTAAGTTAGTATTTGTCTATTATTAAACCAGTACTGCGCCAGTATTGGGAAAATATAAACTTATCACGGAGCCAATATCAAGACAGTATTATACCAGCATTAAGTTATACTGTTTGGCTAATATTTAACCAATGTTGAGCCACTATTTGTTTAGTATTACACCTTTACTAAAACAGTGTTTAACAAGGATTAAACCAGTACTGAAAATATCTGGACAGTATTGATCTAGTATTTAGAAAGTATTAAAATAAGTAATGGATCAGTATTGGAACAGTTATTTGAAACAGTATTGAGAAAGTATTAATCTGGTATTGAGCCAGTATATATCCAGTATTATAACAGTACTGTGCCAGTATTGGGACAATATGAACTTAACACTATGATAATGATAAGAATATTAAAAATTTTGTGTTAATACAAAAAGTAATATTAAATATTGCATTAATATTACAATATTGAGCCAGTATTTAGATAGTATTAAATAAGTATATTGAGCTAATATTTAGCCAAGTATATGGAGCCAGTATTTAGATAGTATTAAATAAGTATATTGAGACAGTATATATAAATAATCTTTATATATTTATTTATTTAACGCAATATTTAATATTACTCTTTGTATATATATCTACCAGTACTCGTGTAATATTATCCTAATACTGGCTCAGTAATGTTGTAATACTGGATAAATACTGGCTCAAAACTTGATTATTACTGTTCAAATACTGTTTCAAATACTGTTTCAATACTGATCCATAACTTATTTAACACTGTCCAAATACTGGCTCAATACTGATTTAATATTAGCCAAATACTAACCTAATGCTGTTATAATACTGTCCTGACATTAGCTCAGTGGTAAGTTTTTATTGTCCCAATACTGGCCGCTGTACTGGTTTAATAATAAAAAAATACTGACTTAGTATTTTTTAATACTAATAGCTAAATACTGTCTACTAGTACTAGTGTTATATCATCCTAATACTGGCTCAGTAATGTTGTAATACTATCTAAATACTGGCTCAATATACTTAGCTAAAAATTGCGTTAATATAACGTATAAAAAAAAAATGGGGCGTTGGTTATATTACAAGATTCATGGACAATTTAAAGCGCTTGTCTCCTACCTTCCCCTTTCCCAGCCCCTTCAAAAAAGAATAGAATTCAGAAAGAAGAACCATAAGGATAAAATAAACAAGCGAATGACCGTCGGAGAATCGTATTGTCCGCGGTGGTTTAACCGCGATATATACGTAAGCGAGGTAGCCGGCATGGAACAATGGGCGCGGGCCAAGAAAAGGAGGTCGTGGGTGGGGTGGAAGGGGGGGAGGAGGTAACTTTGCCTCAAGAGAGAAAGAGAAAGAGCGAGAGAGAGAGAGAGAGAGAGAGAGAGAGAGAGAGGGCTCTGAGAATGGTTTGCCGACACAATAGAGGGACCAAGTTGGCGGTCTGACCTCTGACCCGGGTCCGCGCTATCCGCTTACAACTTTAAGGCGCACGACGCATTTACATTCGTCCCTTTCGTTCGTCCGATTGTGTGCTAATGTCCGCGCTACTGTTTGCGATCGTATACCAAAAAATATCCTCTACCCCCTCCCCGCCCCCCTCTATATCTTCCTTTTTCCTCCATGTCTCTTTTGTCTCCAAATGCAAAAGCGCACCT
This sequence comes from Leptopilina clavipes, assembly GCA_001855655.1. Taxonomy (NCBI): domain Eukaryota; kingdom Metazoa; phylum Arthropoda; class Insecta; order Hymenoptera; family Figitidae; genus Leptopilina; species Leptopilina clavipes. Next base: position 9,553 of record JUFY01028804.1, on the reverse strand, counting down.
ACGTCAATGCGCGCTCTTTACGCACCTGGCTCTTTGCGCCAACGCTCCTTACACGAGCGGATGTCACGCCGTGGCTTCCTGTTCAAATTGAATTCTCAGATATACAGTCAATATATATATATATGTGTATATAGCTCTGAAGAAATAACGAAAGAAAAAGAATAATCCATCAGTACTATGTGACAAAAAAAAAAAAAAATAATTATTTTGCGATAACTTTTGCCGTTAATAAATGCCGATATTTTTCAACAATTAAAATTTCATATTGATATTATTTTGCAACTATTGTTACATGATATTGTGGTAATAGACTCGCAATTTTGCCCTAATCTTGCCACTGTTTTGCCACGACATTGACTAAGTATTGACACAATATTGCCACGATATTGACTCAGTATTGCCACAATTTTGCCCTAATATTGCCACTGTTTTGCCACAATTTTTCTCTAATATTGCCACTGTTTTGCCACGGCATTGACTAAGTATTGACACAATATTGCCACTGTTTTGCCACGACATTGACAAAGTATTGACACAATATTGCCACGATATTGTCTCAGTATTGCCACAATTTTGCCCTAATATTGCCACTGTTTTGCCACAATTTTTCTCTAATATTGCCACTGTTTTGCCACGACATTGACTAAGTATTGACACAATATTGCCATTGTTTTGCCACGACAGTGACTAAGTATTGACACAATATTGCCACGATATTGACTCAGTATTGCCACAATTTTGCCCTAATATTGCCTCTGTTTTGACACGACATTGACTAAGTATTGACACAATATTGCCACGATATTGACTCAGTATTGCCACAATTTTGCCCTAATATTGCCACTGTTTTGCCACGACATTGACTAAGTATTGACACAATATTGCCACGATATTGACTCAGTATTTCCACAATTTTGCCCTAATATTGCCACTGTTTTGCCACGATATTGACAAAGTATTGACACAATATTGCCACGATATTGACTCAGTATTGCCACAATTTTGCCCTAATATTGGCGCTATTTTGACAAAATATTGCTTTAATATTGACACTATTTTGCCACGATGTTGCCATATCATCTTAATATTGCCACACAGACTTTTGCTAATATTTACACTACTCTGAAGCAATATCGCCACCCTATTGTCCCTATTTTACCAAGATATTGCTTTCGCAATGGTACTACTTTATCACGATCTTGATTTCATATTGCCGCTATTTTGCCACGATATTGACTTCGCATTGCAACTATTGTGCCAGGAAATGGATTTCGTAATGGAACTATTTTTCCAAGATATTAATATTGTATTGAAACTATTTTTCCACAATATTAATTTCGTATTGCTGCTATTTTGCCACGATATTGATTTTGTCCTGGTCTTTTTTTGCCGCTATATTGTCTTAATATTTCCACTATTTTGCAAACGATGTTGAATAGACTTGTTATTGCCTCAATTTTGCCCTAATATTGGCATTGTTTTGCCGCGATATTGTCTTAACATTTTCGCTATTTTCCCACGATGTTGAATTGACTTGGTATTGTCACAATTTTGCCATTATATTGCTACTGTTTTGCCGTGATATTCTCTTAATATTGCAGCTATTTTGCCGCGATGTTCAATTGACTTGGTCTTGCCACAATTTTGCCATTATATTGCTACTGTTTTGCCACGATGTTGCATTGATTAAGTATTGACACATTTTTGCCTTAATATTTCTTTAATATTGACATTGTTTTGCCGTGATATTCTCTTAATATTGCAGCTATTTTGCCGCGATGTTCAATTGACTTGGTATTGTCACAATTTTGCCCTAATATTTCTCTAATATTTTCACTGTTTTGCCATGATATTGTTTTAATATTGCCAAGAGAAAATCATAAAACATGAAATAGAAAAAGAGAAAATTGTTTTAAAAAACGAAAAAAAAAATGAAAAACATTGTAAAACGATAATTCTGCTGAATCGGTGGAAAAAAAATACGAGATATAGAATTTAGTGGGAGATTAAGATCGCTGTGGGAAATACAGAAAAAAAGGCGATAAAAAAATATTAGTCTTCCCTTAAGGTGTAAGCGACGATTCAAGAAGGACGAAATTCGATTAGAGGGACCATGGCGGTAATCGCTCCCAATAGGGTTGTGTGTCTTGTTTCTTTGGATCTGGAATTTCTCTTAACGAATCTTTCCTCCTTTTTCTTCACTTTCTTTCTTTTTTTTTTCATATTCGATATCAATTTCATCCGCAAATGCGGTAAAAAGAAAAGTAAAGATCAAAACAATCACTTAAACCAAAAATCAAAATTGAAACCAAAAAAAAACTGAAAACAAAAATAAAGAGACGAACGTATAACAGCGGATTTAAATTGGAAAATAAATTGCGGTACTGAAGAAGAAGAAGAAGAAGAAGATGATGAGAAAAAAAACAAAAATATGCCTAGAATGAAAGAAAAAAATGTAGAGAGAAGATTGGACTTTGCTTTCGATGGGACACAAGAATTATTTTGATCAGATTCTTGGCATCAATCATTGACATAGAATGAACGAGTTTCTTCCTGCCTGCAACTATATTACGGTCGACAGAATGCTTGCCCAGTTGACGAAGATCAAGATCCTTCTGACTGTAGGCTCAATGAAGACTCCGCCTAAAAAGGGGATCTCTGAATCGTTCTTATTACAGAGCGTCGTCGATCGTTCCGATTGACTTCGAAGGGCGAAACGGTTGCAGTAGCAGCAGCCGCAGCAACTATCGAGAGAGAGAGAGAGAGAGAGAGAGAGAGAGAGAAAGATACGATGACAATCTCGACTCAAGAGACAAAGCGATCGTTTCGCGGTATTTCGTTTCTTGCCCCTTACCTCAGCCACTGAATTTTTTTCCTAATTGAGTTTTCTCCTCCATTATTTACTAAAATAGTTAAATTTCTTTCCAAACATAACCTCAAAATTAGAGTACAATATTATTGAGATTAATAGACGAGTCTTACATTCAATATTTATAGATAAAAAAGGGGGAAATATTAAGCAATATTAGGGCAATTTTTGCGATACTAAGTCAATATCATGGCAAAATAACTGAAAAATTATGGTTTTATTGTGGCAGTACAAAATCAATATTACCTATGGCAAAACAGCAGCAATATAAGGGCAAAATACGGGCAAAATTGTGTCATAATATTAGCAATACGAAGTCAATATCGCGGCAAAACAGTGGCAATATTAGGGAAAAACTGTGTCAATAGCGAGTCAATATCGTCGCAAAACAGTGGCAATATTAGGAAAAAACTGTGGCAATAGTGAGTCAATATTGTGGCAAAACAGTGGCAATATTAGGGCAAAATTGTGGAAATACTGAGTCAATATCGTGGCAATATTGTGTCAATACTTTGTCAATATCGTGGCAAAACAGTGGCAATATTAGGGCAAAATTGTGGCAATACTGAGTCAATATCGTGGCAATATTGTGTCAATACTTTGTCAATGTCGTGGCAAAACAGTGGCAATATTAGGGCAAAATTGTGGCAATACTGAGTCAATATCGTGGCAATATTGTGTCAATACTTTGTCAATGTCGTGGCAAAACAGTGGCAATATTAGAGAAAAATTGTGGCAAAACAGTGGCAATATTAGGGCAAAATTGTGGAAATACTGAGTCAATATCGTGGCAATATTGTGTCGATACTTTGTCAATGTCGTGGCAAAACAGTGACAATATTAGAGAAAAGTTGTGGCAAAACAGTGGCAATATTAGGGCAAAATTGTGGAAATACTGAGTCAATATCGTGGCAATATTGTGTCAATACTTAGTCAATGTCGTGGCAAAACAATGTCAATATTAGGGCAATATTGTGTCAATACTGAGTCAATGTCGTTGCAAAACAGTGGCAATATGGTGAAAATCATAAATCAATTTTATGACAGAATATCGTCACTATTAGACTATTAATAAATGATCTGTGACTGATGAAAACTACAGAAAGTAGAACATGATTGGTAGAATAGAAAAGTGGGATGTATAAATCTTTAGTCGTGATGTAGGAAATAGAAAATAGAAAGTAATATTCAGAATATTGTCCGTCGTGGAAGAGAAAAAGTGAAAAGAAAGATTCGAAAATTTGGCATTTGGGTGCTATTAAATAGAAAATAAAACCCATATAAAGTGAATTACGAGACTTGAAAAGTGGGAAAAAACCCCCCACCTTCTTTTTTAAAAGTTTAGACAACAAAACATTCTTTCCTCCCAAGAGTAAAATTCATTCTTATCTATCGCTCACTCCCAGTTTTGAAATGATAATAGTAGTAGTGTTATCCGGTCTCGATATCTCGATATCGCACGTGAGTGTATAAGTAACTGGGCACAGTAGGGATCACGGCGGGCTGTCTAAACACACTTTAAAGATTTGAAAACGTAATGGTGTCGGGCTTTAACGAGATTTGCATGTCACGAGCGCGCATCATATATCTGGATTTAGCGCACTTTGCCTTTCTCTTTGCACCTCACCTCCCTGACTATTACCACCCGTTAGGGGTTTTGAAAGCGCACGAAGGGGGTACTTTCGGGATCAACGAAGGATCCTAGCCACGTCGTCGACGACAACGTCTGAGGAGAGAGAAGGGAGGAGAGAATACGCGGGGACATTAACACCACCGGATTACTCAATGAAGTTGCGCGTGATTTACGGAACACGAGAGAAATGGCGAAATAATTGTTTTATTTATCGTCCTGTCTTCAATCTCTCTCACTCTCTCTCTCTCTCTCGCTGTCTCTTAATTCCCCCGCATAGGGGACAATAAAATAGTAATAGGCAAATGTTCCTGTTTTTTGTTTGCTTTTTCGAATAAAATGACTTTTATTAGGCTGGTATTATACTTATTTTGGCAATACTACTAGCAAGTATGACAATTATAAAACAGTGATAATATTCTGGGAAAATAAGTGAGAATATTAGGGAAATAATTTCGCAGTATAGTGATAATATCGTGGCAAAATAGTGAGAAAATTGTAGCAATATCGTGGCAAAATAGTAACAAACAGGTGTCAAATTCGTGTCAATATCGTGGCAAAATAGTGTCAATAAGGTGTCAAAACAATGCCAATATCATGGCAAAACAGTGTCAATATCCTGGTAAAACAGTAGTAATATTGTGGCTAAACAACGACTATATCGTGGCAAAACATTGGCAATATCGTGGCAAAATTAGAGATATACTGTGTCAATATTGTGGTTTTAAGGTGTCAAAAGAATGACAATATCGTGGCAAAATAGTTTCAATATCGTAGCAATACTGTAGCAAAACAATGACAATTGTGTGACAAAGGAATGTCAATATCGTGGCAAAATAGTAACAATAAGGAGGAAAATTCGTGTCAATATCGTGGCAAAATAGTAACAATAAGGTGGAAAATTCGTGTCAATATCGTGGCAAAATAATGTCAATAAGGTGTCAAAACAATGACAATATCATGGCAAAACAGTGGCAATATCCTGGCAAAACAGTAGTAATATTGTGGCTAAACAACGAATATATCGTGGCAAAACATTGGTGATATCGTGGCAAAATTAGAAAAATACTGTATCAATATCATGATTATAAGGTGTCAAAAGAATGATAATATCGCGGCAAAATAGTGGCAAAAAGGTGACAAAACAATGACAATATCATAGCAAAACAGTGGCAATATCTTGGCAAAACAGTAGTAATTTTGTGGCTAAACAACGAATATATCGTGGCAAAACATTGGTGGTATCGTGGCAAAATTAGAAAAATACTGTTTCAATATCATGATTATAAGGTGTCAAAAGAATGATAATATCGCGGCAAAATAGTGGCAAAAAGGTGACAAAACAGTGTCAATATCGTGGCAAAATAGTGTCAATATTAGGAAAATTCTGTCAATATAGTGGCAAAAAAGTGGCAATAAGATGGCAAAACAGTGCCGATATCGTGGCAAAATATTGACAACACTGGCAAAACAGTGACAATATCGTGGCAAAATAGTGGCTAAATACTGTAAATATAAGGGAAACAAGGTGACAATATTAAAATATTGTTGTCGTAATTTAGTGTCAATAGTACGGAAATAATATCGCAATACTGTTACAGTATCCTGGCAAAACAGTTGAAATGTTTTTTTGTTAAATAATGTCAATATTAGAAAAACACAATGCCAATATTAGAACATTGTTACAGCAACATAGTGGCAAAATAGTTATAATATAGAAGGGAAATTATTCTAAATAAAATTTAAAATGTGGCAAAACAGTAATAATATCGTGGCAAAACAATGCGAATATTGTGGCAAAACACTAGCAAAACAGTGGCAAAATAATGGCAATATGAGTAAAATACTGTGGCAAAACAGTAATAATATCGTGGCAAAACAATGCGAATATCGTGGCAAAACACTAGCAAAACAGTGGCAAAATAATGGCAATATGGTTGAAATACTGTGGCAAAACTATGACAATTATGTCCTTAGTGCAAAATCTGAATCTTTGAAATTTTCCTTGTGCAGTGAAAACGAAATTGTGTGTACGAAAAATTCAAAAAGAAAATACATTATTTGTGAAATGATGAGCAATATTTTTTTTTGGTGTGTTTTAAACATAATGAAAAGAAAGTGAGGAAATATTTTCTAGACGCAGTACGTCCCACATAAAAAAGACAAAAAAAAAAAAGAAAAACAAATGGAGAGTGTGGCTTGCACTCACGCATGCACGCGCCTACATATATATATATATATAGGTGCACATAATGGGGGTGTATAATACGTGCGAGAAAGACAATGGGGGCATTGTGCAGGTAGATGGCTTTAGGGCGTATATATATATATAGAGAGAGAGAGGAGAGCGTCGTTTGGGCATATTGACAGACTAATGATCGTGTGGAACAAAGGCCAAACCGTCACGTGGTCACGTGGTCACGTGATGGACCGTTTCCGGCGAAACTCAAACTCGCGAGTTTCGCGACTGCATTCAACCCCAGCAACTATATGTTCAACAGACGACACGCATCGATCAGATCCCAGCCTCGCAAAATTCCTCCGCAGCAGCATATCGTCAATAAACACGTACTTCTCCTATTAAATTATTTCTTCTATTTGCAATTATTCAGTAGTTCATCATTTACAATATAGAAAAAGTGAGAGGGGAGAGGGAAGTGGGGTATCTTTACTCTTCTCGACTCCCTTAATAAGTATTGAATAAGTTTTTGTAAAATTACTGGTAAAGCACTGGCAGTATTAGGGAAATATTGTGTCAATTCAATATCGTGGCAAAATAGCGGCAATATTGAAAACTACAGCGGCAAAACAATGGCAATATTAAAATAATATTAGGGCAAAATCGTGTCAATACTTAGTCATTGCAACATCGTGGCAATACAGTGGCAATATTAGAGCAAAATTGTGTCAATACAAAGTCAATTCAACATCGTGAAAAAATTGCGGCAATATTAAGGACATATCGCGGCAAAACAATGGCAATATTAAAATAATATTAAGGCAAAATTGTGTCAATTCAAAGTCAATTCAACATCGTGAAAAAATTGCGGCAATATTAAGGAAATATCGCGGCAAAACAATGGCAATATTAAAATAATATTAGGGCAACATCGTGGCAATACAGTGGCAATATCAGAGCAAAATTGTGTCAATACAAAGTCAATTCAACATCCTGGAAAAATAGCGGCAATATTAAGGAAATATCGCGGCAAAACAAGGGCAATATCAAAATAATATTAGGGCAAAATTGTGTCAATACAAAGTCAATTCAACATCGTGGAAAAATATCGGCAATATTAAGGAAATATCGCGGCAAAACAATGGCAATATTAAAATAATATTAGGGCAAAATTGTGTCAATACAAAGTCAATTCAACATCGTGGAAAAATAGCGGCAATATTAAAGAAATATCGCGGCAAAACAATGGTAATATTAAAATAATATTAGGGCAAAATTGTGTCAATAGTCAGTCATATAGAAACAGGACATCCGAAACTTTTTCAATCCTCACTATTTGAAATATATCTTTGACGAATGAATTCTTCTCGATTCTTAATTTTCAAACTCACCTCTTTCTCTCAAACTATAGAAAAAAAAAATAAAAATACTTCAAAGCTTCTAAATTTAAAACGTAAAATCCTCCCATAGCAAATGTCCTTCACAGTAAAAATAAAATCTTATTTTAAGATGAGTCTTAAATTCAGCACTGCTAGCCATAATGTAAATTGTATGTAAAATCATTGCGTAAATTCAGCAAAGGCTGTCTTAAAAATGTTGCATCTTAAAATAAGACATCTTTTCTGCCTTAAAATAAGACTTTCTTTTTACTGTGTTCGTTAGTTTTGTTTTTACCTCAAAACTTGTCGCTGACACGCCAAGAGCCACTTTTTAATTTTATGGAATCAGAAAAAAAAATGAGATGAAAATAAGAAGAAAAATCGACACGGACACAGCATTCAATCGCAGATGCCAACGAAAGCGTGAGCTCGTCCCTCATCCGCCATCACGCAATCTCCATTGAGCGTCGACAAGAGATGCTCGTTGGTAATGTACTCGCTGAAATTCATCGCTCCTTCCCAAAGACGCCTACTCGGATTCCTGATATACCGTGGACCATTACTTCCTAGCACACCATAAATAAGAGCAAGCGCGTTGAATTTGCCTTGTTGGTAATAAATATTCAATAAACGGGCAAGATCCGTTTACGGGAACGCATTTTACCGACGTTCCGAGCTGTTTTCGAGTCTCTCTCTCTTTCTCTCTCTCTCTCTCTCTCTCTCTCTCTTACGAGAATGGTGGTCCAAGATGATTTCAACGTGAGGGTGAGTTTAACTGCAGTTACTTACCCACAAGAAGTGCCGTAGCCAAGTTTCTCTCAGCACATACACACGTCAGTTCGTAACTTAGGATAATGGCACACCCCCCATCCCCCACCTCTTCCACCCCCAGAGCACTGTCCCAAGCTACCAACCATTTCTGCACATCGGCATTATCGTTCCGCCTCTGTACACCTAGATAGCACGCCACACACAGTGGGAGAGACCCTCCATTTCCGCAGACCAACCCTTTTGACATATTTGAATGGAAAAATTACGATTTACGTTTCTATATATATATTTTATTGAAACTCATTTTTTTTCCTTCTTTTTTACTGTTATTCATAGGAGATATTTTAATTCGAAGAAAGAACAATTTTTTTAGATTTAATTTTTCTTTTAGAAGTGTATTTTTTCTGTTATGTAAATAAGGCAGAAACAAATTGGAAAAAAATTACGTCAAATTATGCCACAATATTGCCATTATTTTGCTAAAAGATTGACAATATTTTACTGAAATATTTTTCAATGTTTTGAATCAGTATTGCTTTAATCTTGACTTCGTATTACAACTATTTTGCCTCGATATTGACTTTGTATTGCTGCTATTTTGCCACGATATTCAATTCGTATTAAAACTATTTTGCCACGATATTGGTTTCGTATTTTCGCTATTTTGCCACGATATTGGTTTTGTATTTCCGCTATTTTGCCACGATATTTACTTCGTATTACAA
>JUFY01028803.1:0-17428 GCA_001855655.1 Leptopilina clavipes | reverse complement strand
TTCGTCATTTTCACATTATTTAAATGTTTATCCCACAGAAAAGTTGCTCTAGTATTTCAGCTTTCTTTTAAAAAAAAAACGTCCCGATATCTCTCCTACTTCTTTTTCTAGAACGGTTTTTCTGGAGTAATGCAAAGCTATTCAATACGCCCCAGGCCGGGGCGTTATGGCTAATAAGTAAAATTATTATTTTTAAGTTCAAATTTTATAATATTTGAACTAAATATTGTTAATTAAGGTTTGTACATTAAATTTATTATATAAAGTATTGAAAATGAAACATATTTAACTAAAACTTTTAATTTTTTTGCGAAATAGTTTTAATCAAAGTAATAGTCTTTAATCAAAGTAAGAAACTGCATAATAAATTTATTTTAATGAATAAAATTCACATTCATAATTAACACTTAAATTACAATTTTTTAAATACTTTTCTGATCTCTGAAATAGTTTTCAAAGCAAAATTATTTTTTTTACAATAATCCATATAAGAAATGCACTAGCTATCACGCCCCTGGCAATACTAGCCATTATGTCCCGGGAGTACTTGTCGAATATTTTGATATTTTTTATCAATACAGTAAGTGTTAATCAAAAATCTCCTATTGTCCCTTAAAAATAAATGTTTCGAGCTCAAAACGTGATATTGATTGATTTTTTAAAGTTATTTTTAAAAAAAAATATAACAAATAATGAAAATGTTTAAAATTTACTTTGGTGTGTCAAAATTAGTTTTTCTACTATATTTTCTACAATTGTGAATGAATATCAATGAAACTTGCTACAAACTTGCAGTACATCAAGTACATTAACTTGAGTGGGGAGTGAAATTATTTCGACTTAGGACTTTTAAATAAATTACAATTATTTATTACGCCCCTTAGCTTTTACGCCCCGGTCTCCCCTATATGTAAATTTTGTATCAGTGGTAAAAGTCATTTATAGTCAGCCAAAATCAAAAATATCTATTTTTAGTTACAAATAAAGTAACTTCCAGGCAAAATTTCAAATTTTTTGTATTTTTTGCAGTTTTCTGTCAGTAGTAAAAGCCGGTTTTATTCAGACATTATTTTAAACTCCGATAACTTTGAAATTGGTAATGATAGTAAGTCTCTGTCAGAAAAAATTACCAGTAATTTTACTATTAAAAGTTGAAACTCGATTTGTAAACTTTCGAAATTCGGAAAAATTTGGTATCAGTAGTGAAAGTCAGTTTTAGTCAGACAACGCTTTAATTTTTTATAAAATCAGTAGTAAAGGTTATTTTTACTCAAACTTTCAGAGGATTTCTATTTTTCTCATTGCAGTGTATGAGAGCATTTGCAATTGGTCTCAAAAATTTTTGTTTTAGTATCAGTAGTGAAAGTCAATTTTAGTAAGACAACGCTTTCTTTTTTATAGAATCAGTAGTAGAAGTATGCTCTTTTTTATAGAATCAGTAGTAGAAGTATGTTTCACTAAGACTTTCAGCGAAGTTGTATTTTACTATTTTTCCAATCTCAGTAGTTAAGAATTTCTGCAACTGGTCTTGGAAATTTCTGTTTTTAGTATCAGTAGTGAAAGTCAGTTTCAGTCAGACAATCTACTTGATTGTATTTTTTCCCTATTAATATATAATAAAATCGTGTGTGCTTTTTTAAACTCTTTCTCGCAAATTGGAATAAATTTTTTATTCACTTGACTGAAGGGTTTTATTTTTTTAATAATATCAAGCAATTTCGTATCAATATTTAAACTGTGGCCCAATAAAAATTTTATTGGTCCGATCCTCGTAAATCGTGTATAAATACCAAAAATAATAGTCCTCGTAATCGAATTTTCGGTAGAGCACATGAGGGTCTCCGGAGCTTGGAAATTGCCAGGGTATATTAACTATTAATTGTGTTGTCCTCTGGGGACAGATAATCCCAATATCTTAGACGAAACTGAATTCACTAACAGTGGATGAATTTATGTGACATAAAATAATTACATTTTATCTTGTATATTTATTATGACCTTTTTTTAAAAAACCAATTTCCAGTTATTGTTTTCACGAAACACTTTTTTTTCTGTTTAGTAAAAATTTTTTGTTAAAAAGAAACTCAGACTATGTGAAACAACGCAGGAGTATTAAATTGGTTAATTGTGAAAAATCTTAACATTCTTCTTGTTGGACTTAAATTTTTAATCCGTGATGTTGTGAGGAAATGTAGGAATTTTTTGTTTTATAAATACCCCGGGATATAACTGGAACAATTTGGTAAAAAAATTTTACTAGGTTTTGTGTAGTTTTTATATAGAGGGAGAAAGAGAGAGAGAGAGAGTTTAAAGTAACTATCATCGGAAATCCTTTAATCGCGGGTCATTTTTCTTGCATTATGAATCGCGTACAGGAATAATCGCACCGGTATTTAGAAAGCTTTTGAAACACAAAGGGTATATGGCATTGGACACAAGCATCTCACTCGCGTATTCCGTTTATACGCGTTGCATCCCCCAACGTTTACCGTAAGCCGTTTGCCTTTGCTGTTTGCGCGTGTTCTAATGGACCTGTTATCGTTATTAACGAAATATATGCTGTCCTTTGTCCCTTGAATCACAAACACATGCATATTCTCTGGGATTTTACGTACACAAGCTCAATAGGAAAAACAAAAATTTAAATTACACCTAAACGCAACAGCAAGGGATCGAGAATCCTTTTTGCGAAATTAAAAATTATTTCCCGAACGTCAGATTTGGAATAGAATTTAAATTTTTTATAAATTTTTTTTTTTACCCCCCACTATTAATTTTTACAATTAAACAATCATATTAGATGACGAAGGAAATAATTGATTCTTCATTTGCTTTCAATTCACATTTTTTGTAAAAATAAAATTTACAATTGTAAAGAGAAAAATTTTTTTTCTAGTGAAATTAAGAGTAACATTATATGAAAATGTTGAACAATGGACGCAAAGTTGTTAAAACATTAACATTAAATACACATTTGGAATAAATGATTATCCAGGTGGAAAATTTAAAGCATCAACTCTCGTGTGTGGATTGTTTCGAAAGTGTGATTGTGTTTATTTGAAGGCACTGTCGTGGAATCTAGTTAGCAGGAGAAATTTCCAGTCTCCATTAATATTACAAGAGTGAGATGCAAGCAGGAATAAACAATTGACCGCTAACATATAATACAAGCGTTATGATTGTCCGTTGTGGAAGTGCAACTTTGCAGATTTGGAATTCGCTGAACTCATTTGAATATCGAGGCAAAACTAGAATGTTATGTGAAATAGTGGTAGTGCCAATCCTCTAACTGCCTTTTGCTCTTGGTTATAAATTCACGTTGGCAAATTCGCAAATTTTCGCTTTGGAATTGTTCAAGGATAATGGAAAATTCAATATGTGTGTAACCATTTGATGTGTTTTAAGCAAAAAAAAAACGAAAAACAAAAGAAAAACAATAAACAAATTGTGGGAAAAATTTTATGGGAATTTTCAATGTTTTTGTTTTTTATTTTTTGATATTCGATTTTGAAAATTTATTTTTTTTTATTTATTTACTGAACTCGATAGTGAAGAATTTTTATATTATTTTTTGACTAATTATTGACTTATACTACTGAACTGGAAAATTTAAAATTCAATGCTTTGTTTGACTAATCACTGACTTATACTACTAAAATTTAAAATTCACCATTTTGTCTGACTTAATCGAACTGTTACTACTGAGACGATGATTAGTGTTTTAATTTATTATGTCTGACTGAAGGTTGACTTATACTACTGATATTCGAATTTGATGGAAATTTAACAGTTTTGAATGCATATACAGAATTTTTGTAATATTAAGACGAAGAATAAAAATTATTTAAAAATTAAAAGTTATACCTAACTGTAAACTGACTTACACTCGCATTGATATTTAAAATTGTGTAAAATTGACTAATTTGTCTGATTAAAGATTGAGTTATACTACTGAGACTAAAAGTTTGAAACAATTGTCTGATTAAAGACTGACTTCTACTACTGAGATCGAAATTTGAAGTAATTGTCTAATTAAAGTCTGATTCCTTAATATTTACTATTTAGTCTGAGTGAAAATTGAGTTATACTACTGAATTAAGATTTCAAGTTACTGTCTGACTAAAGATTGTCTTATATTACTGAAACCAAGATTACAAATTTTTATGTCTGACTAAATACTGATTTATACTACTGATATTTAAATTTGACCTGATGTGTCTGACTAAATATTGACTTATACCACTCATACAAAGATTTTAAATTATTGCGTCTGACTGAAGACTGACTTATACTACTGACAAAAGTTTCTCGTTATGTCTGACTAAAGATTGACTTGTAATAATGACCAATTTTTCAAAATATTAGGTCTGATTGGAGATTTACTTATACTACTATTTAGACGAAGATTTGAAACTGAAGACTGACTTAAACTACTTATTTTTTAAAATTCCTTAAAATAAACTGTTTTATCTGGCTTAAACGGACTTTAACTACTCAGTCCATCATTAGAAGTATTTAAATGCTTGAATACATATAATAAAATAGGTCTGACTGAAAGTTACTTATTCTACTGATGTTTAAAATTCTTGAAAATTCGATTAAATCAAAATGATAAATTCTAAATTTCGATCCAAATTCGAAATAAGAAAAAATAGAAATTTGGATAATTTAAATTTAAATTTTAAATTTAAATTGAAAAATGTTTTTAATATATTCGAAACGAATATCACCGAGTCGGAAATAAAGTAAAAAGGTGAGAAAGGAAAATTTATTAAGAGAATTCTCGTCTATCGTTTAATGGGGATACTATCACTGGATTGGTCAATTTTATTGCCAGCGTATATACATTCTTTGGTCGATTTGGTGAACCTCGTTCAAAATGAGCACCTTGTGTATATCACGTCGGTTGTACGACTGATTTTAGAGCCCACTGAAAATTTACTTGGATCGTTTCCTGTGGAAAGAGCTTGGTTTAAACGGTAGCTCTCAGGGTATGGGATATACATGTGCATATATATATAGTGTTGGAGAAAAAGCGGTGATTCGATCGAGATTGGCTCGAGTCGCAAATGAGAGAAAAGACACAGGTGTTTCTTGTCCTACATATACATACATATATATATAAGTGTGTAACCTTTTTGGCTTATTCCCTTTTCGAAAACAAGTAACTTTGCTTTGTCAAGTAATCAGAAACAAATTATTTAAAATTAAATTGTGACAAGAAAATTGCTTTCAATTTTATTCGTGTGCTCCTCTCTCCTTGTTCCCTTCTTATGCCGAGTTTATATTTTATAATATAAATACAAAAGCTACTTTCTTCAATATAATATACAAATGTAAAGGAGGGTAATTCCAGTCTAATGGAATCCCAACCATTTCCTCTTCATCATATTCCTTTGCTTTGCTCAAAACGCAGAATAACTGTATTACTTTTCGCAAAACGAAAATACTGTTATTTCAATAAGAGGAAAAATTACTTTACATTATTTTAGGATAAATAGGGGGGAAAATTACCTTCTCATTTGCCACTGTGAAACGAAACGCGTAAAATTTTTATTTCGATTTTCGAATTACAACTTTTCCTTTTACTAGTTCTTTTTTTTCAATTTATTTTCACGAGAGGAAAAATTTCATTATAGTTGACCATAATTTTTAATTTCAAGTCCAAAACGATTGGAAGGTATATTAAAATATTTGTAACATATACTTTTTTCTTCTTCTTCTTCTTCTTCTTCTTCTTTTTCTTTTGTTGGAAAACTGATGCCGCGGCTGCCAGTCAGAAAAATATTGCTTTTCTGCCCGGCGGCGGCATTGGTGCGTACATAACTTGAAAGTTGACGATCCACAGGAATTGAGCTGCCTTTGGGAGCAGAGAGAAAAGGTATATAAGGAGATAAATTTTAACGATTGTTTACTTTGGTTTGTCTTTAAAAGAGAGACAATGCCGCCGGGTTACGCTCTCCTTGTACAACCAGGCAGTCATCCCTTACTTTTTCCTCTCTTCATCGCGAAAAGACATTCCCTCGGGTAAAATCACAATTTCCGTCTTCGTCTACTCTCTGATCCGTGCAGTTTATTTTTCCCCACTTTATTTCGATTAATCCTATCGTTATAGACCTACAACAATAGCTTACTGAAAATGAAGTAACATGGGAATTCAAGCAGCTATTTTCTCCCCCTCTCTCTCTCTCACTCAATACATAAATCACTATTTATCAAAGTATAATCATCAAGTAAATTGATAAAATTTTTTACCAGTGTAATTTGTTTTTTATATAAGAAAGAACATAGATTTTTTTAAATTTTATTTTAAAAAATTATTTAAAGAGAGACAAATTTTAATTAATTATTGAAATTAATAATAATTATTAATAATTATTAATATTAATAATAATTAATAATAATTAGTTATGAAATTGTAACAAAATTGTAATTAAATTGATTAAATTAATCAATCAATTTGCTGCAATACTTTTTAAAAACAAAAGAAAAGTTAAAAAATAACTTTATAATTAATAAATCAAAAAAATTCATTTATAAAAAAATTGTCGTTTTGTGATTTATTCAAAATAGTTGAAGAATTCTTTAGTCAATAAAAAAAAAAGAATTTGCAGTAGAACGAATACGTTACAGTCAGACAAAGAAGATATTCAAAAATCCCTCTTGATTGAATTAACAAGAATTAATTAATTAATTTTCACTTTATCATTCACATAAAACGAAACAATTTGAATTGCTCCACACTTTAAGAAAATCAGAAAAAATCTCCTTTTTTGCTCATTTCTGAAAAGCTTTACTAAAATTAAATTGCCTTTCGTAATGGTTCGTTGCAATATATAATTATCCCCCGCTCCCCACCCCTTCCTGCTAAAGATGCCACTGTGAGTTGAAAACCGCACACAAAATACACTTTCATTAATTTCTATTAATGAAAGTGTATATTTTGCGCGGTTTTTAATCAAGTTAATGCAACCATGTGTGCTGGTGTGCGAGGCAATAACACATTGATAAAAAGAATGCAACAGTCATGTTTAGAAGAAAGATTTCAGAAAAAAAATGTCCTGTGAAGGTGACTTTTCAGCACGTTTTTATGTTCATCACAACACGGTGCCATCGTGTGACAACCGGAAGTACAATTTTTTGATTATTTCCGTAAAAAAAATACGTTGAAAGAAATTGACATTGCCATTTTCCGTTCTTGTTTTCTTTTCAATTCTGGTTTTTTTTGTTATTCATTTTGTAGTTATTGTTGAATAAAATTTAAGTAGAATTTTTTTTTTTTTTTGGTTGCTAGTGAAAAAAAATTGCGTTGAAGATTTTTGTTCTATGGGGATTTTTTTTCGGGTGGGTTATCAAAAGATCGAATCTCAAATCCGGCGCTATCAATTGATTTTGTTCCAACGGAAATAAAGGCGGAAGAAAACATCGAATTGAAATGGTTTGGCAATTAAATAAATAGGATATCGGTCAGGTAAACGGTTCGAAATCATTTGAAGAAGCAGAATGTGTATTGATATTTCTATTTTTATTTCTTTTTGATCGATACGTTCTATTTCACTATATAAATGACGTATGAAGGAATAAAAATATTCCTTCTTTTTTTATTTTTCACCCGATTATTTCGATGTTCTTATTTTTTCAATTGTTTTTTCATATTTCGTTTATTATGAAAATTACTTTGAATTTTTTCTTTGTAATCAATAAATTTTTTTTTAATTCAATTAAATTAATTTTACTTAAATTATTTTACTTTAAAAATAAGTAGAAAAATATAAGCCAACAATAAATAAATATAAATTTATATTTGTTTATTGTTTCTTTATATTTTTCCACTTACTTATTTTTTATTATATTTTTATTTTATTTACGGTATTTTTTCTTTATATTTTTTTACTGTTGCTTTAAATTAATTTATTGTTTGTTTATATTTTTCACTTACGTTCACTTATTTTTATTTATCTTCAAAAATTTCCCACATTATTGCAATATGTTGGTAATATTT
This sequence comes from Leptopilina clavipes, assembly GCA_001855655.1. Classification (NCBI taxonomy): domain Eukaryota; kingdom Metazoa; phylum Arthropoda; class Insecta; order Hymenoptera; family Figitidae; genus Leptopilina; species Leptopilina clavipes. The sequence goes on along the minus strand of JUFY01028803.1, from coordinate 9,426 downwards.
AAAATGAAAGACTTTTTAAATTAAAAAAAAATAAAAAAGTGGAAATAAAACATATTTATATTTATTTTTGTTTCTTACTTTCTTTATATTTTTCTACTTACGTTTACTTATTTGTTATATTTTATTTTATTACATTTTCTATTTTATTTACGTTACTTTTTCTTTTTATTTGTTTACTGTTGCCTTAAATTAATTTTCTGTTTGTATATATTTTTCACTTACGTTCACTTATTTTTTATTTATCTTACTTTAAAAATTTCCCACATTATTGCAATATGTTGGTAATATTTAAAATGAAAGACTTTTTAAATAAAAAAGAAAATTAAAATTAATTTTTGATTGTGACTTTATTCAGAAGATGAAAAATGGGAGTGGTGGTAAAGATTTTTTTGATGCAACTATTTGTTTTTTATACGTATATATTTACTTGCATTATAATAATTTAGAAATGTGCGTGTTGCGTGACATTTTTGTTTACACTTTGCTTTCGTTTGTTCTACATTTTGTTCACGCTTTGCATGACCTGACGGTATTTTTCGGATGTCGACAAGAGTTGGACACACCCAGGCGCGCCTGGTGACCAGGCATTATGGTTTACGTTGATTCCCAAGGGTTTTTCCTGTAATAGCAACAAGCCTCGTAGTTATACTTTCACGACTTGTTGTTTTTTCCAAGCATTCACGTTTTTCAAATATTCGTTTAGTTTTGTTGATGATTAAAAAATGCGCCTCTCTTCTCAGAACTCATCACACTGCAATCAACGGTTAAAAAAAACAGATTGCAAATTTTTCCCTTTCACAAAATGCATTTACATTCTTAAACATAAAAAAAAATCGAAGAATTAAAAAGAAAAAAAGCAGTAATAATTTAGTAAATTTTAATTTGTAATTAACTATTTTCTAATATTGCGAAATTGGATTTTTTTTCAACAAAATTAATTATTATTATTATTTTTTTTTAAATGACGTTCAACGGTAGAGAAGAAAAATTTAGTGACAATGTTGAGAATTAAAAACAAGGAAAAATGGACTTGTTTTGTAATAAAATTTGATGAAAAATTATAATCTCCCATCGTTTGGTCCATTTTCCATTCATTAACGTGGGTCCATTTTCGAGTGCGAAACATTAGCCTGCTGGTACATATAATAAATTTGCAAAATCTGTCTTGCTTGGAGCATTTGATAAAAGTAATTAACGACCGTGCGCTTACAGGAGAACGGCATTGTGTTGTGCCAACATTAGTAATTCATCGCAATGCGCTGCAAACAATCCTGTTTGCCGGGAGCCTTTAAATAAATAATTCAAATGTGATCACAGCAATAGTACAGGACTTTAAAAAAAAAAATTATTACAGGTGTGTATAGGAAATTCAACAGTTTTTAAAATATTCTTCATCCACATCCTCACTAGGTTCATTTCATTTTCTATTACTCTTCGGATTATCATGGATTATTTTTTCCAAACAATAATCTTTCCCTTTTTTTTATCTCCTATTTGTATTCATTTTTCGTTATTGCATATTTTTCTTCCCTTTAATTTGCTATTTTGCAAAAGTTATTTTTATTTTCATTTTTTTCCCTGCTCTCGAAATTTTAATTAGTTAAAATAATTAATTTGATAGCACAAAGTTTGTCATTGATTGAAATGGTAACTAATTACAGTTTTTTAAATCTATTTTCTTTTGTTTCATTTGTAATATTTTTTTTTTGCCATTTTGATTCTTAATTTCCTTTCTATATTTTTTATCCTGTATTTCTTTTTGCTTATTTGTTAGTTTGTTTATTACTTTTATTAATTTATTCTAGTTAGGTTACTCTACCGAATTATTATTTTCACAATTATTGGGAAAAAAATTTAGAAACTTTTTGGTTCAATTGCATTAATTATGGGAATATTTATTGTAAGGCTGAAGTGAAGAAAAAATGCTTCCCTTGTTTCATTTTTCCACTGAAATGTCGTTGTCGATAAATAATAAAGAAGGGATTCTATGGCCTTTTTTCTTGATTGCTTTTTTTTAGATGCACTTCTCGATCTATACCCCATGGGCTTCATATTCCTCAGCCCAGGTAAATGATTATTATGTCGCCTTTAACGATGCAAGAACGTTGCAAGCCGGCGTAAAGAGAAGTTGAGAACGATATGAAAAACACAGTTTATGACGGTCGTAAAGATTACCGTGTGATGAGGGCCGGTGTGTACTCAACTCGTTACTTTTCCAACACCTCACCTCCCTCTCTCTCTTTCTCTCTTAAGTTACCATGCGAAAACCATTGTAACTGTTTTGCATCGACATTTTGCCTACTTTTTCTTTTGCAAAAATCTGTTATTCTATTTTCAAAATATTACTGCAAAAATATTAAATATCAGGAATTTTTCAAGAATGAAATTTAATATTCCCTACTACTACGATGACAGAATTTAGCAGTATTTTGTCTGACTGTTATTGACATAAACTAATGAGACCAAATTACAAGAATTTCTAAGTATTTTGTCTGACTATAATTGACTCATACTACTAAAAATAAATTACAAGACTACCGAAGTGTTTTGTCTGTTGAAAAATGAAAGAATTTTGTCTGACCAAAATTGACTCATACTACTGACAGTAAAATACAGTACATAAGAGAATTTAAATAGATCTTGTCTGACTAAAAACGATTTTTTCTACTGTCAATAAAGTAGAAGAATTTAAATTAAAAATTTGATTAAAAATGAATTTTTCTACTGACAATAAATCACAAGAATTCCAGAGAATTTCTGTCTGACCAAAATTTGACTTAAACTTCTGAGATTGAATTTTAAAAATTCGGAAGTGATTGGTCTGACTGAAATTGTTTTACACTACTGATACTATATTAACCGAATTCAGAAATTTTTCGCCTCACTAAAATTGACTTATTCCACTTAGAGTAAATTAAAAAATTCCAAAACATTTCTGTCTGACTAAATTTGATTCGTACCACTGCTAAGTAAAAGAATTCGTAAGTGTCTTGTCTGATTATAATTGACTCATACTACTGTAACTAAATTACACGAATTTAGAAATGTTTTGTCTGATTATTATCAACTTTTACTACTAATATATATTCAATTTCTTTCTTTCTTTTTTTTTGTGAAATCAAATTCAATGAAAAAGACAAAATTCTGTCTGAAAATCAGAAAAAAGTGAGCTAAAAAGAAAATTAACTGTTTCTGGCTTATATTTTAATTTTTAAGCTGAATTCCCAAGATGGAAAAAATTTTACCCTAATTTACATGAATCATATTTGTGAAAGTTCTGGTAAAGTTTCTATTGCTCTTGAAACAACAATAGTTTACCTTAACTGCTTCTCGCAATGAGGAATGTAGGACTGTGATTAATTCCATTTGTATTTATGCAGCATCTGAAACCACTGGATCAACCCAGTTGGCTTGATATCGTTCACTCTGCATCTTGCCTGCGGTCTTTCGCCATTGTCGTTACTAATGCCTGGTCTCCATCCAAAGTTATGTTTGTTGAACGTTAATTAGCCATTCTGGAGTTTCATTTTAATGCCACTGAGTCCTGTGCAATTGCAAACTTACTGTTTGTTCAAACGAAAATTTCGTGCGTCCAGTATTTGAGTTATTATTAATACATAATTCAATCTATCATCACACACAGCATAAACTTTTTTTAAAAACAATATTATTTTTCCCTTATTTTCTTTCTCCATTGTTAATGCACTTATATTTTTATTTTGCAAGAGAAAACAACATGCGAAAAATTAGATATTATTTCCCTTGAATTTAAATAATGCTCTGGTTGAGTATCGAGAATGTTTCCTTTCATGGGGGAAAAAAAACTATATTAATTATATTTTAATAAACTTTCAATGTTTTTTATAAAAGGGAATAAGTTACAAATCATAATGATAACAGGTGCATTGTTATGGTAATTGGACATTTCTACCTTATTTTCCATTTTCAAACATTTTTTCTCGTTTGTTATTTTCCTTATATTCGATATCTTGTGTTTTGATTTTTATTCCTAAGGGGGATTTTCATATAAAGAAGAATCCCCCCTCGCCCCTTCCGTTATAAAATACCATATAGCTAATTACTGAATGTTTTGATCTGGAAAAATAACATTGAAGAAATAAGATTCAAGTATAGAAGTGAATGTATGCCCGAGGGTGAAAAAAAAGGATGACGCTTGAGGCGAAATATATAAAAAAAGGGGAGAAAAAGAGTTCGATGCAATGGCAGCAGGTGGAACTGTGCGTCTGTGGGAGAGGATAGTTTAGCACCTAAATTGGCGAAACCCTTGGCATCGTAACACTTTGAAGTAACGGCCAAGCAGAACTGGTTCGTCGAGAAAAGAGCCGTTGTATCTCCTCTTTTTCTCTCCCTCTTCTCCTTCCCCCTCCACAATGCTCTAAATTAGCTTCAGTGAGACGAAGCGCAATGGCGCACCTCGGATATCGAAAAAGAATAAACCAAGCGGATATGCAAATTCCTGTCGATTGCGACACTTTGAGGGTGGAAAAAAAGAGGTGAATACGGAGAGGGAAAAGATATAGGTAAAGAAGAAGAGAAAATGTGGATTTGTCGGCACTGCGGTTTTAAAGCGAGGGAAAATTTTAGTATCCTAACTGGGGTACAAAACGAGTTGCTGCGATTTGATTGGGACTTGCCTCTCTCTCTCTCTCTCTCTCTCGCTCACTTTCCCTCTTCCTGTCTGAAGCATTCTAATAGTATATTTTCTCGAACAATTTTATGTCCACTTTTTTAAAACGATGCCAAGTGGACAATTAAACGAAAAACTGTGCCTATTTTTCAAGAATATAAAAATATTAAACAGTTAATGAATCTTTTCCACTTGAGAAAAAATAGAGAATGAGATATAAATTAGTTATTATCGGTCATTATAATTTTGAAGGAAAGGGAAGGAGATTTATATTCTTGTACGAGAGGAAATGGAGAGATAGAGATAGAAAGAGAGGGAAGGAGATTTATATTCTTGTACGAGAGGAAATGGAGAGATAGAGATAGAAAGAGAGAGAGAGAGAGAGAGAGAGGGACAGGGAACAAGGTGTGTTGAGAGTAAAATTATTTTTAATGCGTTCAATTAGAGCGGTACATGTTACACAATGATAATTTTAGTGAAAGATAAATGAATTTAATAAACGGAGGCTGGAGAGAACAGACTCGAGGCCGAGTGTTAAAGGCAGCATATGGAAGAGACGTGTGTCTAGATGTCTGAATTCGTGTACGTGCCACGAACTCATTCGTGGCTCTTGCTGTGTATATATATATGTGTGCAATTATCGTCGACAACATATACACCTTAATACTCGAAAGTCAACCCTCTCTCACACAACATTGTCAGAGAAGACTGTCTCAAAAGTGCACCTTTGTTCCAGTTCAGAAAGTCGTTCCTTCTACTTTGCCAAGTATATATACTTTTTCAACTCAATTGCATTAAGTTTTTCTCCCATCACCCACCAAAAAATATTTCTTAATTTCATCGCGCGAGATGTCTTGTTTTTTCCACCGTTCCACTGGCAACAGATAAACTAAATAGAATCTTATTGCCCTCGTTTTATTGCTCCAACTGTTGTAAAAATGTTTACCTGCTAAAGGTATAATATTTTTTCTTTTTTGAGTTTTTCATTTTTATTCGTGTTCATTGTATTTGTTTTCTGAAAGAGAGTTTATTTCTAAATAGAATATGTCTGTAAGTGGAAATGAATTTTACTGTTGGGCTCGAATTGAGAAGAATTTTGATCTGACGTTTTAGGATAAAATGTAAAATTATAATTACAATTATAATTACAATTACAATTACAATTACAATTACAATTACAATTACAATTACAATTACAATTACAATTACAATTACAATTACAATTACAATTCAATTACAAATACAATTTTTCACAGAAAAATGAAAAATTGTTATTAAATATGTTTAATTTTCAATATTTTTATTAATAAATTTAATATGTACAAACCTTACCCAACAATATGAAATAATATTTGAACTTATAAAAAACGATTTTTACTCATTAGAAACAAATTTGGTAGTTTGACTAAAATTTTCTATCACTACTTATCTCATAATTAGGAGAATTTCCAAATTTATGTGAATTGTCCGACTAAAGTTGATTTTTACTACTGACGCGGAAATAATTCAAATTAAAACTATATTGTCTGACTAAAACTGCCACTTACTACTACAGTAAAAAAATTACTATAATTAGAAAGTCCGTCTTACGGAAAATATCCATTACTACTTGTAGGAAAAATCTTTGATTAAGTCTGACTAAAATTTTCTATCACTACTTATCTCAAAATTACGAGAATTTCCAAATTTATTTGAATTGTCCGACTAAAATTAATTTTTACTACTGACGCGGAAATAACACATATTAAAAATGTATTGTCTGACTGAAACTGCGTCTTACTACTAATAGAAAAGTTACAATTATTAAAAATTCCGTCTTATGGAAAATATCCATTACTACTTGTAGGAAAAATCTTTGATTAAGTCTGACTAAACTTTTCCATCACTACTTATCTCAAAATTACGAGAATTTCCAAATTTATTTGAATTGTCCGACTAAAGTTGATTTTTACTACTGATGCCTAAATAATTCAAATTAAAAATATATTGTCTGACTAAAACTGCGTTTTACTACTAATAGAAAAGTTACAATCATTAAAAATTCCGTCTTATGGAAAATATCCATTACTACTTGTGGGAAAAATCTTTGATTAAGTCTGACTAAAATTTTCTTTCACTACTTCTATAAATATTAAACATTAAAGTACATTTAACTTTTAGTTTCATGCTATGTTTTAGTAAAATTATTTTTTTCCTCTCATCATTATTTGAAATAACATTAATAACATTAATATACAATTATATATTTATTTTAAAAGTAACATTAATATTTAATTGTATATTATTTTACAATTATAATTAATAATTAACATTAATAACATCCATTTGGAAACTTTGTTTCACATTTTCCATTTTCGTTGAATTTGTCCTTTTAGTATTTTTTCCTGCTTCTGTTAAATTTAATGAAATGAAGTAAAAAATAAAACTGTTTTTCCCGCGAAGAGAAATTCGCGAATGACTTTTGAGGTTCACGTCCAATTGTGCATTTTGATGATGATACATATTTATGACGAGGCTTTATAGCGGCCTCCGTTTGTGTATATGTGTGTATGCATCTCTCTCTCTCTCTCTCTTTCTCTCTCCAAATGTAGTGATATTATTTGCAAAGTAAATAGCGCGTCGCGGCACTAAGTGACAACAACCAACGTTTCGTGCCCGACTAATCTTCTCCTTATGAAATTCAACGTTTTGCTTGGGGCGTCATTGTCCTGATACGTGTCCTCGCGAAGGTTTCACTGAAACTGAGAACGACACGTTGAAACTCTAATGCCACTGAAATGGGAACAGAAAGACAGCTTTCAACCAAGAGATTCCAGCGTTTCGCAAACAACTATTTAGCTCGCGTAAACACTCCTAAATAAACAAACCGATCAACACGTGTGATAACGCAAACACATCGTGTCTATACCAGGGGAAAAAGGTTTCGAAAATTCATCCAAATTATCGCTCCACAAAGCAGGAGAAAATTCTCCTAATTTATTATATAATTCAAGAAGACTTTGACTCAAGAATCTCCTTTTCACCACATGTGTTGATGTTTTCACGTCAGGGAAAATAGTGTCAGATTTAATCCCAAATCCAATTTTTGTTATTAAATCAAGGAGCGTGTGAATTTGAGACTAGAATATATATATTTAAATCCATAAGAGAAATTGAACAGTGATCCTTTTATGTGCATGAGTAATTTAAGCTTCTGTGTATGTGTGTGAACTTTAGGCAGAGATTCAGTCGCGTGTAACAAATAGCATTTGTAATGTGCCATTCACTTGCGAAAATGTATTCGAAGTTTAGTGCCAGATCATGATACGCGCATGGATGAAGTGAAAGAGGCGAGAATGAGAAGTGATGCATAGCGAGCGGATAGAACAAGAGAGCAGGAAAGCAAAAGGGGTATTTAGTGCCTTAATGCGAACAGACTGAAACACCGACTGGACTGGCGTTTATATGTTGAGGTCCGACGGAGCGAGCGGAGTAATGAATAGGGTGTTAGTGAAACATGCTGTAACTACTGGTGGACTGTAAACCTGCCGATGTGCAAGTATTTGTATATCTTCTCGCCATTAATGCCTTGAATCTATGTGCACTTATACAAATGTAGTAAAAGACCCCCCTCCACTCCCTTTTCCCCCTCTCTCGTTCAGTATACACATATGACAATATTCTCAAAGCGGAATTGAATTTACGATGCACGTGTTGAAAATTTTTTTTGTCCAGGAATTTGATCAATAGTACCTACTAGAATTAGACCTACTAGAATTATAGACTAGAATTATAGACTAGAATAGACTATAATTGACTATTACTACTGAAAGTAAATTGAAAGTATTCTAAAAGGATTTTGCCTGATCAAAATTGACTCATACTACTCATGAGTAAATTAAAATAATATTGAAAAGATTTTGGATGACTAAAAATGAATTTTTCTACTGTAAGTGAAGTAGAAGTTTCGTCTGACTTAAATTGACTCATACTACTGATACTAAATTAAAAGAATTCCGAAATATGTGTTTGATTGAAAATGGATTTTTCTACTGACGGTAAATTACAAGAATTTCTTCCTGATGAAAATTTGACTTATGCTACTGCGATTAAATTTGAAGAATTTTCTAGTGTTTTGTCTGACTTATATTGACTTGTACTACTGATATTAACAGAATTCAGAAATTTTTCTCGAAAAATTTCTTAATAAAATTGACTAATACTACTTAGAGAAAATTACAAAAATTCGGAATAGTTTTGTCTGAGTAAAATTGATTCGTACCACTGCGATTAAGTTACAAGACATTGAAAGTAACTGAACTAAAATTTACTTACAATTGTAAAACTAAATTACAGGAATTAAGAAGTGTTTGGTCTGACTAATTATTAATTTCTTCTCCTGATACCTTCTAATATTTTTCTTTTTTCTCCAAACTTAATGAAAATGACTAAATTCTGTCTGTAAATCAGGGAAAAGTCGGGAAAAATAAAAAATGTGAAAATAAACTTATAAAAAGTAATAATAAAAATAATGAAAAAAGTATTAGTATTAGAAAAATAAAAATAATACTCTCTAAATTTGAATTAGTAAAAATTGTAACTAATTTAAATTAGTGACTCACTTTTTGCTTTCGAATTAGTTAAATTTTACTAATAAATAGTAAAAAAAAATTTTTCTACTAATTTATTAGTAAATTTTAACTAATTCTAAAGCAAAAAGTGAGTCACTAATTCAAATTAGTTAAAATTCTTACTAATTCACATTTAGAGAGTAATTAAAACTAATAAAAATAATAGTA
>JUFY01028801.1:0-11604 GCA_001855655.1 Leptopilina clavipes | reverse complement strand
AATTTTACTAAATCAGGAGAAGAGCGCACTTCCTTGTGACCTTGTCTATCACTCCTCCAAATTTTAGCCCAAAATCGCATCTCATTTATGAATGAGAAGTAATTCACGAAACCACTTTTTCAACATGACAACATATGACATTTCTAACAATTTTTTCGAAACTTATTTGTAAAAATTGTGCAAAATCAGGAGGAGAGTGCACTCAACTGTACCCTTCTCTATCACCCCTGAAAATCTCAAACCGCTATTGCCTCTTATTTCAAAATGGAAAGTAATCCACGAAACTACTTTTTTGGTCGATTTCTCCCCGATGACCTTAAACCGGCGAGAGTATGTCAGGGTAAAATTTACCCTTTGTAATTTTTATTCCTCAATAATTTGAATTTGGAATGCTGAATTTCAGTGTGATTTTTAATAGCTGAGAATCAGGAATAAAAAATTTTTTTGACACTTCTTATTGTTTATTTATAACTATTGTGTCAATGTATGCGTACCAGCGACTATAAAACACACCAAAAGTTTGTATTTTTTATATTGTAAGAAAAATTGAAATTATTAGGATAATTTACTATTATTAGTTACTGTGGATAAATAATGTATTTTATTATTGCTACGATGGACTTTTCATTTGTTTAAAGAATGTATTATTGCTATAATTTATAACAATTCCAAAACCAATATAGAGAAAAGCAAATTTCTATAAATTTGGCAGAGTTTTTGAGTATTACTTAGTATTCAATCAATAAATTAAATAATATATTATGTTAAATTTGTTACAACTATTATTCAACATTGTTTAAATAAATAATTGTTGTTTATTAAATTTCTTTCCTATTGCACCTAGAAGGATACAGTATTTTTCTAAGTTTAGAGTTTATGGAGTTAATTATAATAACCGATAAATATTAAATGGCAAATCTCTATTTTAGAAATTGTTTAAACAAACAATTGTTGTTATTTATAAACTTTTATTCCATTGCACCTAGAAAGATGCAGTGTTTTTCTAAGTTTGGACTTTATGGAGCAAATTATAATAACCGATAAATATTAAATAGCAAATCTCTATTTTTTCAATTGTTTAAACAAATAATTGTTGTTATTTATTTACTTTTTTCTTATTGCACGTAGAAAGATGCAGTATTTTTCTAAATTTGCAATTTATGAAGATAATTATAAAAAATAAGGAATATACGTATGAAATTATTAGTTAAACAATTATTATTTGTTTAAACAATTGTTGAGAATAAAAAAAATATAAATTCTTTATTTTTTATTATATTTAGCCCTTAAAGAATCCGTTTTAGTATTTTTTTGTATGATGTAATTCAAAAAGGTATTTTGGGATTAAATTAATGTCGCTAAAGCAACTTGCAAAAAAATAGAAAAAAATGAGCGATACAGATCAACACAGTACGAGTTTAAAACACAAGCGGACATAGTGAACACAAAATGGTTAGTAGAGTTTGCTTTTGGTATTAAAACGACCCAAAAAGGGTAGGTTTCTCGAGAAGCAAATCGGCTTAAGTTCTTTTGAATAACCGAGGGCGAGTGGGGTTGCTTTGCTGACTTTGCACCTTGAATTAACGTTTCAAATATACCTTGGGAACAATTCTGAATTTCATTATACTAAAAGACTTCTTTGTTTACAATATTAGACTTAATGAAAGCTAATTATGTTCATTAGTGACAAAAGAAATTTTGTTTTGCTCTCTTCAAACAAAATTTTCTTTTCTAAAAATGGAGAAATATTTCAGTAATATTTCGTTTTTAATTAATAAAAAAAAATTATAGAAGGATATTTAAAAACAATTTTTTTTTTTTGAACTTGGTTTTTGACTTTGATTTTTATTTTTAATTCCATTTTGACTTTAATTTGAATTTGACTACAGTTTTGACATTTATTTTTATTTTTGATTCCATTTTGACTTTAATTTGAATTTGACTACAGTTTTGACATTGATTTTTATTTTTAATTCCATTTTGACGTTAAAATTAATTCTGACTTAGATTTTACTAATATTTTGACTTTCGATTTGATTTTTTCTCCGATTTCGACTTTGATTTTGATTCTGAGATTGATTAACATTTTGACATTAATTTTGATTGATACTAACTTCAATTTTTCCGTTTTGGCATTGATTTTTATTTTTACTGTCATTTTCACTGTAATTTTAATTTTTACTATATGTTTAATTCTGATTTCAATTTTGACTTGGATTTTATTTTACTAAACTTTTAATTTTTCGATAACTTTTTTTTATTTTTGGCTCGTCTTTTAATGTTATTTGTTTATCCGTTTATCGTGTGTCCTTTTCTCGAAATGCAAAGCAAGTACCCCCTCCCAAAAAAATAACGTCGGGGCATAATTCGACGACATGCAAATGATTAACGAGAATTTTTACAACCGGTGACAGAGGGATAATGTAGGTTTGAAAATGTAAGTTGGAATATCTCCTCTGTAGAGTAGCATTGCAGAACGCATTTTGCATTCTGTCACGTACCATAATCGTAAATCACCAAGCTGGAATAATTTTACACAAAAATCGAAGGGAACGCCGATTTTCCAGAAAAAGAAGAAAGAAACGAGAGAAGTAGAAGAAGGACAAACCTGAAGCGGTAAATAAACGAGCGCCAGTGAGCACACACAAACTGTGGTTTTTCGGGGAATATGGAATTATTGATCTACGAGTGTTTCACATAAAATTTATAGCTTCCGATAATGCATTCGAAATGCGTTTAACTTCCCGTGGATATTCGTCGTTCCATTCCAAGCGAACTAAGGACTTTTGTTTTAGGTTTTGTCGCACACTCAAAAGATCTCGAAACAGAGCCAATGAGAAATATTTGCAACATTTCCTTTTTTTCCATATATCTAATTATAAAAAAAAAAAATTTTCTTGTCACATGAAAGTTTATTCAAGTATTTATTTACTTTTAATTTGAACAAATCATGTCACATGAAAGTTTTTTCTTTTTTTTGGAAACGAAGTTCGAATTTTTCTTATTGCAGAATAATTTTTTCTTTTCGTGTGTTTCAACGTCTGGGCAATTGAAGAAGAAAAATAAGGATCATTTACTATATAGCGTTAAGCAAACAAGGCGCAGTTTTGACTCCTGTGTGCAAGATGGTCGATTTACATAGCGCATTACCACTTCTAAAAAGTAATTCGTGTCTGTCTTACCAGCAAACTTAGCGTGAGAGCAAACTATCTTTTTCCCCAGATAAACAGAAAGTCTGACTCTTTTCTAAAAGTTTTTATACTCCGCACCAAGATGCCTCTCCCACAGTAAATAGAATCACAGATAAGTGGATCTGAATTTTGAAATTAAAGGAAGAATTTAAAATCCTTTCTGGTGTAATTAAATTTAACTTATTATAGATACATATATATTTGTTAAGTAATTGAACAAAAAAGTACTTAAAAGTTTAAAATAGTTAATTAAATGTCACGTCAAGAATTTTTTAATTCTTTTTTGGCAAAGAGTAATAAACATTTAATAAAGGTATATTTAATGTTTATTTACTGACACAATTTTGAATTTATTTGAACTTTTTTAATTCCAAAAACAAAGAGATCATTACTTACGAATTAATTTACATTTTATAAACACGTTTATTTATTAATAATTAATAATTAATAATTAATAATTAATAATTAATAATTTTATTGATTATTCACATTCTTTCAAATATGAATGAATGTTTTTTTTTCATCAAAGTGCTTCAATAATTTTTCGAATCAATATAAAACGCGCTTAATGAAATTTCACTGCAGTTACACTATCGCCATATCAATTTATTTTCATAAATTTTCTCAAACTATAAAGATTTCTGTTTGATGCTCGTAAAATATATCACTTTCTGGCACACAATCAAGTGTAAGTATCATAATAAATGGTGCAATCCATTACACCATTAAGAAGAGTCGAGTCTATGATTCATTTTTTTTTTTTTTTTATTTCCCAGAGAGAATATTTTGCAATCTAAAATAATAAATATATATTTTTGTTTCTGTGAAATTATTGGAACTTTTTAAATACACTTTTGATGCCAGAAGTGCATGAAAAGCGGAAATGTTAATGATAACACCTTCTTCTTGTTTTGCCAAATCGACAGCAGTAAAAATAAACTTCTTTGTAAATTAGACTGATTTCTGCGAAATTTATATTATTGAGAGAAGAAGAGACAAACAATTAACATTTCTAGTAATGTGTCTGAAAGTATAATCTATTGTTATTTTTGAATAATGGAAATCGTTTTAATTGCTTTAGCTTGACAAATTGTTGAAAAGATGATGGGCTAAAATGTTAAAGGTATTTTTTAAATTTGACTTCTGGTGGGTGTAAAAAAAATTTAAATTCTACTAATGGTAGTTAAGTGAAAATTTTTAGTCAGAACACTGTTTACAGGGATAGTGTAATGAAGTAAGTGTAATGACAGTAGTAAAAGTAAACTTTGGTCAGACAGAACTGTACAAACTTACTTCACTTTTTTCTACCAGTAGTAAAAGAATATTTTGGTCAGACAGAAACATAATGATTTTAAGAAAATAGTGTTATTAGTAGTAAAAGTAAGTTTTTAGTATTAAAAGTAAGTTTCAAGTAGTAAAAGTAAGTATTAAGTAGTATAAGTAAGTTTTAAGTAGTAAAAGTAAGTTTCAAGTAGTGAAAGTAAGCAATAAGTAAGTTTTAAGTAGTAAAAGTAAATTTTAAGTAGTAAAAGTAAGTTTCAAGTAGTAAAAGTAGGTATTAAGTAGTATAAGTAAGTTTTAAGTAGTAAAAGTAAGTAATAAGTAAGTTTTAAGTAGTAAAAGTAAATTTTAAGTAGTAAAAGTAAGTTTTAAGTAGTAAAAGTAAGTTTTAAGTAGTAAAAGTAATTTAACGTCAAACATATGGAAATATACTTACTTACTGTTACTACTAAAAACTTACTTTTACTACTGATAGTACTAGTAGGTAAGTTTATTCAATTCTGTCTGACTTAAAGTTACATTTACTACTTACTTTTACTACTTATTTCTTACTTTTACTGCTGATAACATTTTTTTCTAAATCATTATCTTTCTGTCTAAATAAAGTTTGTCTCTTACTACTAAAAGTAGCAGTAAGTTTTTTCAGTTATGTTTGACTTAAAATTACTTTTACTACTTAAAACTTACTTTTACTATTCTTAAAACTATTTTGTAACAATTATTCTGTTTCTGTCCGACTAAAATATTCTTTCACTACTTGTAGTAAAAAAAAGTAACTTTATACATTTCTGGCTGACTTAAGATTACCTTTACTACTTACTTTTACTATTTCTTTGTTACTTTTACTGCTTATAACTATAACATTATTTTCAAAAATATTACATTTTTGTCTGATTAAAATTTTTACTCAAGCTACTGGAAATAAAATAAAGTAACTGTATACAGTTTAGTAGTATATATTATTACCAGTGAAAGTAAGTTTTAAGTAATAAAGTAGTAAAACTAATTTTACGTCAGTCAGAACTGTATAAATATGGTTTATTTTATTGTCAGTAGTAAAAGTAAATTTTAGTCAGACATAAACGTAATTATTTACAAAATTGTTTTATTAGTAGTAAAAGTCAGTTTTAATTTTTTAAGTAGTAACAGTAATTTTAAATCAGCCAGAACTGTATAAAGTTGACAAAATATGAAATGAAAATTTGAAATTTTACCCAATTCGACAATAATAAAACCTGATCCAATCAAAATCAGAATCAAGGACCCAAATCGGTTGACGCGTCACAATGTATAACCAGTTCTTTGATTGGGACTCAATTTTTAAAAGAGATGGAGAATAATTTTCACCATTTTTGACTTCTAATCTCTTATTAGAACAGAGTAGATAATGTTGAGAGAGAGAGAGAGAGAGAGGGATAGAGAGAAGGTGGGTCACAGAATTGCAAGAGAAGGTGTCTTGCGGGAGAATGGATCTTCCAGTATCTTGAAACCGGAAATGAACGAAATGGCCGCTAAGCGAAAGGGTATATCTTCCACCTTGATAGAGTCGATTCGCATTGCGGTACTTAATGGTCTGCCAAATGATTATAATTTATCTCCAAATTCACATTAGCTTAATTCCATTAAGTTTTTCTTCAATTTCAAAATTGAATTGTCGACAATTTTCAAAAATGGAAAACTTTGTTTGACTCATTAGATTTTGTGATGATAAATTCTTTTTACAATTTGATGCTGGAAAACAAGAATTTTGGAATCGATATTTGGAAAAAGATGTCAACTCCTTTTTTTTGGGGGAGGTTTTGTGATTATATGACTATAACGCAATATTTAGTCATCTCACACTAAACTTGGCGTTCTCTTCCTCTTAGCTCGACCACCGCTCAAGGCTGATCCATATGGAACACGAATGAATATTCAACCCTCTAGGATACTACTACCCCTCCTATTTTCCTATCGACCAAACGCCCCTTCCCTCTCTCCGTTCTCTTCTCTAGGACCTGCATAAATTCGCAGGATCTTGAAGCACCAGATAGGACAATCAATATTTTCCAGAGCAAAAAAAAATTATATTCTTAAATTCGGTGTGGAAATTGAAAATTGGTCCTAATCGGGGCCTATCTATTTTGCCCCGTTATTAACTAGGCCCTATTTGGCATAGTAGCTAGGTTCTAAAATGTTTTTTCATTCAATTTTAGCTAGGTTCTAATTAGGGTGCCTAAGCAAAAAAATAAAAACGACTTTATTAATTATGGAACATATTTTCCACTTCTTGAAATTTTGCCATTTTCACTTTTCTTGGAAAATTGTTATTATTCCGCCCTGTTTGCGCCAATGTTACATTAATTCCATTTATTTAGATCAACTTCGAAAATTAATTAAATTCGCCAATTTTCACTGTTAAAAATTGCATACCAGTAGGAGAAAAGTAACTGCCATTATTCCGCCTAGTTTGCGCCAATGTTACCCTAAACTGTAGATTATAATCCAATGTTTGAATTTCTTCGAAAAAAAAGAATCTCGGTTTCTTTAAGTAGGGAGTAATTTGTTTCTATGATTTTATTTATAAGTGTACATTGGGCCAAAACGGGCTCTATACTGGTTAGTTACCTAATACTTGTTTTCTCCTTTTATTATACAAAATACGTGTTTTACATTTCCTTCAAAGAAACAGCATAGTGGATCTTTTTACCTTACTTCTTCTAGGAGAAAAATGGTTGCCATTATTCCGCCCAGATTGCGCCAATGATACCCTAAACTGTAGATTATAATCCAATGTTTGAATTTCTTCGAAAAAAAATAGAATCTCGGTTTCTTTAAGTGTGGGCAATTTGTTTCTATGATTATATTCATTAGTGTACATTGGGCCAAAACTGGCTCTATACTGGTTAGTCAATAAACCTCTTAATAGTTGGTTTAATTTTTCTGTTTAATACAATTTAGAGTTACAGATAAAAATGAATATGAAATGATTATTCTACAAATTGTTATAATTATAACAATAATTGTTTGTTTACTTAATTTGAATATTTAAACCGACTACCCTAGGTAGGGCCAAGTTAGGACCAAACTAGGTTTATGTTAGCTGGTACTGCCAACGTAGGACCATTTTACGCCCAATAATAATCATTTCAGGCATACCTTGGTTATTTCTCTACATGGTATCAAATTTAGAAAAAGGTTTCTAATTTTTAGTTTAAAATATTTTTTTTTAAATTCTTGTTCATTGCTTTTGACAATTTTTGACAATGTCTTTGGCACACTTCCGCTCCTCTTTTACTTTTCTATGCGGGATAATTAAGGGAAACCTTTGATTTATGTGTACAACGGGAATTGTGTATTTTACTTTGCTAAGTAAATAATCGCATTGAAGTCGTATCAACGAACGCGTTAATGAATGTGCCTCGTTGAGATTTGCATCAGCTTACTATTCCGCGCGATCCTTTAGTGTCATTTGTCGTGTATTTGCAAGTGCTTTTAGCAACGACGCTTTCTCTCTGAAAATTCTCTTTAAAATGTTCCACATCCCATTTTCCATTCAATTTTATTCTTCCTTGGGAATGTTTTCTTCTTCCGCATATATTTTTTTTTCCCATGTTTAATTATAATATATTTCAGAAAGCTGAAAAATGAAAATCGAGCAGGAATGATAATAAAAGAAATTAATAAAATCAACATAATAATTACACAACAGTATTATTATTGCAATGAAAAGCTTAAATACGAGTAAACTCATTTCAATCTATTTCGTTTTAATCTTCACCGATTTGATTATATTATTGTAGAGAATAATTTGAATTTAAAACGATTTACGTTCAAGTTTGTGTAAAACGCTACGGACACATAATTCACAGTTGACATCACTGATAATAATCGTACTGTTAATCCAATTGCATTTGAAACACTCACTAGGGATTATTCGTAAATTTATTCCTATATAACGTTTCGGGATCGTAACTATAGTTCATCCATTCATGGAATTTATTACAATTCCCCTCGTTTACTAATAATATCTGTATTTATTTTTCTAAAATATATACCGCACGCAGTTTTTAACAGGTTTTGAACTTTATTTTTTTTTTTTTTTTGGCTCAAGAGAATGTTCGATTTATCTTGAAATGATATTTTTTCAGAAAGACCTCCTTCTCAATGTGACGATAGTAACTTCTTCATACAAATGTGTTTTCCTTACTAGAGAAAACTTTGGAAGCCACATTTCTTTTGTAAATTCGTTTCTGATCGCTGCGCGGAAAACTACCAAAAGCGAATTACTTTCTATCTTTGAATTTATAGGAAGAAACTTTTCGAATTAATTTTAAATAAAAATTCGACTATATAAGTAAATCAAATAACATTTCTGGGGAAATTGTTTTAGAACTTGAATTACAAGAGAGAGAGAGAGAGAGAGAGAAGTGTTTACCGGAAATAAACTGTCGTTTTTAATTTCACTCTCCCCCCAAACACTTTTTTTTCCTTCTTTCATCATCTGCGATTCTGGGGAATGTTAAAAATTGACTTGGATTCTAATTGAAAGCAAATTGGCACAAGAAGTTGATTTCCTGTTTGTGTGTCAAGAAGTTAAGAATAACTTGTGTGTATATATATATATACACAATATATCGAAGGAGAAAAACTTTTTGACTTCTATTATTCGTCTCATGGGACTCATGCCGAAAGTTTTTCCCAGAGAGTATGTCTTTGTTTGAACGCATTCACTATCGAAGCATATAGAGCTAACTTTATGGAAGGGTCGAGAATCGTTTGCGAGCCTGGGTCGGGGATTCAAGGTTTTAGCGGAAACGGTCTCAAAACTTGGAAGAATATTGCGATGAAAGAAATGGGAAAGAAATTTATGGCAGTTGAGTGAGACTTTGTGCGATCTATTCCAGGGAATTATATATTTCTTGCACAGGCGAAACCTGATACGAGAACTCGAAGTATGACATTTATATATAAATCCTATTTAAACTTTATCAACTCTTAAACTCTAGGCGAATTCTATGCATATCAATACAGGGGAAAAATGTTTTTTTTCTTTTTTTTTTATAATAAAATGAAGAAATTTTTTTGGTAAATGTTGAAGTTAATTAAAAAAACATCTGTCGGTGGAAAGTTTCAATTTTTATCTTGGGGGTGCAATTGTGTGATTTTATTTTGACTTTGACTTTGAATTTTATTTTTACTGCAATTCAAAGTCAAAATCAATGTTAGAATGAAAGTCAGTGTCAAAATCAAAGTCAAAATCGAAGTAAAAATCGAAATCGAATTTAAAATTAGAATCAAAGTAAAAAATCAAATTTGAAGGGAAATTCGAATTTGAAATCGAAATCGAAGTCGAAATCATAATCATAGTCGTAATAATCATATATAGTCATAATCATAATAAAAAGTGAAATTTAAATTCAACTTTAATTCGAAGCAAAAATCAAAGTCGCAATCGAATTTAAAATTACAATCAAAGTAAAAAATCAAATTTGAAGTTAAATTCAAATTTGAAATCGAAATCGAATTCAAAATCATAATCAAAGTCGTAATCATAGCCATAATCGTAATCGATGTCAAATTTAAATTCAACTTCAATTTTGAAGTAAAAATCAAAGTCGTAATCGAATTTTAAATTATAATCAAAGTAAAAAATCAAATTTGAAGTCAAATTCGAATTTGAAATCAAAATCGAAGTAAAAATCATAATCAAAGTCGTAATCATAGTCATAATCAAAGTCAAATTTTAATTCAATTTCAATTTTGAAGTAAAAATCGAATTTTAAATTATAATCAAAGTAGAAAATCAAATTTGAAATCGAAATCGAAGTCGAAATCATAATCGTAGTCGTAAGAATCATATATAGTCATAATCATAATAAAAAGTCAAATGTAAATTCAACTTTAATTAGAAGCAAGAATCAAAGTCGCAATCGAATTTTAAATTATAATCAAAGTAAAAAATCAAATTTGAAGTCAAATGAAAATTTGAAATTGAAATTTCAGTCAAAATCATAATCAAAGTCGTATTCACAGTGATAATCATAATCAAAGTCAAATTTAATTTCAAGTTAAATTTTGAAGTACAAATCGAATTCAAAATCGAATTCAATGTTACAATCAAAGTAAAAAATCAATTTTGAAGTCAAATTCAAATTTAAAATTGAAATCTCAGTCAAAATCGGAATCAAAGTCGTAAGCA
Organism: Leptopilina clavipes; assembly: GCA_001855655.1. Classification (NCBI taxonomy): domain Eukaryota; kingdom Metazoa; phylum Arthropoda; class Insecta; order Hymenoptera; family Figitidae; genus Leptopilina; species Leptopilina clavipes. The sequence continues at coordinate 951 of JUFY01028801.1, read as the reverse complement.
CAGTCATAATCATAATCATAATCATAATCAAAGTTAAATTTAACTTTAAGTTTAATTTTGAAGCAAAAATCATACTGGAAATGAAATAAAACACAATTGCAAACTAGAAAATAATTACATTGGACAGTGGAACACCCAATTGGAATACATTAGCGCAAGTTCAGTAGTCTCACTATTCAGGAGCTTTTATATGTCAATACTGTCTAAAAGCCAATTTCTGCCAAGCACCACTTTTTTTCACCATTTTACCTGCTGCAATCGTCTGGAAATCGATCCTCATTGTCTACTCCTCTATTCACTTTCGGTCTCTTTGTGAAAAAAATGTTCTTATCAAAAATCTCAATTTTTTGTTCAAAAGTAATATTGAAATCTTTTTTAAATGTGTCCATAACCTTTTTGCTGAGTTATTCCTTCTTTTGAATGCAGACTAATTTCACTCTACTTCTTTCTTTTTTCATCTTTATTTTCACTGTATCTATTCTTTTCTTCTGCTTCATCTTCTACAATGGTTTAGCGCACCTTTCTTTTTTAGCACTTAAACTTAATATCTGCAATGGGCAGTTGAAAAGAGGGTTTGAAACTCTTTAGAATTTAATAAAAGTTGTTAAAGTCTAACAAAAAATATAGTATTCCGTGTGGAAATTGAAAATTGGTCCTAACTTGGTCGGATCTATTTTGTTCCTCTATTAACTAGGTCCTATGTTGGTCGAAAATTAATTGAATTCGCTCAATTCTCAGTGCTAAAAATTGCATACCAGTGGGAAAAAAAGGTTGCCATTATTCAGCCTAGTTTGCGCCAATGTTACTCTAAACTTTAGATTATAATCTATTGTTTCAATTTTTTTTAAAGAAAAACAAGAATCTTGGTTTCTTCAAGTGTGGCAATTTGTTTCTATGATTATATTCATTAGTGTACATTGGGCCAAAACTGGCTCTATACTGGTTAGTTGA
>JUFY01028799.1:0-21502 GCA_001855655.1 Leptopilina clavipes | reverse complement strand
ATATATAATTATAATCAAATGATTATTGTAATAATAAAAAGCAAAATAAGATGCATTAATTAATAATGAATCTTTGAAAGAAAATTTATGATTACTTATTAAATGTAATTAATAAGATATGATCATTTTAAATGACAATAAGTCTATTAATCCGCAAGTCGGAACCCCCCCAGTACCGAGCCAGTACAGATCTATCATTTGAAATTCTTTCGACATCGGTAGAAGATGAGATCCGCAAGCGGAACAAATCCAGTACCGCGCCAGTACTGACGATAGTAGGAAGGCGGATCCGAAAGTCGGAGAATAATTTGTACCGCGCCGGTTGCATTTTGGGATCCGAATCGGTACAGACCATCGGTACTGGCGGTCTGTACGGGCGTGGATCCCAGGCGGTTGTAAACTCCGACATTCGTCCGACTTTTCCGCCTGGGATATACGATTAGCAAGTATGTCTTGAACTTTTTTATTAAGAAGTTTAGATTCAATAAAATAAAAAAACATAATGTTCTTTGTGTATTCAAAATATATTAAGAAAATTACTACATAAATTAAACGCAGTGTTTTTAGTGGGAAATAAAGAAATTTTCTTAGCTTTATAATTTACAAAATTTCCTAGTGTGCTGTTCTTAAATTTGTTTGAATAACACAATTAGTACCATCCAAGTTCAGTTTAGAGTTTAACTCATGGCGATAATAGAAATTCTCATCCTTATGCTGCACCAGCATATAGGTACTGGGCCTATATGTGTCCTCGAACATAAAACACACGCATGCAAATTGCGTGAGCTTGGAGGCACTCTCTCATCGTATTTCAACCTTTTATTTTATTTTTTTTCATTCTCGTCCACTTATTCCAACTCGTTTTTCGTCATCTTTTAAGCTGGTTACAATACTAAAGTAATGTAATGAAACTAACAATGAAAATCAATTCGAGGACGCACTTGAAGAATTTCAAGATTCATCTCAATTTTATTTCTCTTCATTTAAAAATTAAAGTAAAATTATTTTCTTGTGGATTTAGGCAATCAGTGAATCCTTTTCAAATATATTTTATATCCTAAGTAGTAGTTCGACGTCACTCATACAATTTTAAACTGCAACAGTAAAGACTACATTATCATTATATTAAATCATACAACATTTTGTAAAAGTGCGTTTGAGTGATGATCAAGTAAAACCCTTCGTAAACCAAATTCAGGATTTACGAGCGGCTCCCATTACAGGGGTCGGAAGCTCATGCAATACCCTGCTGTTGTGGTTTCGTACCGTATTGTGATTGAGGATAGTGGAAGTGTGTGTTTAGGTGACGAAATAGTCACAAAATTTAGTATATGGAATCATAAACGCAAATATTTTCACTGATTCTTTAGAAAGTATACTTTGACGAGTGTTTTGAAAATGATATATATGTAGTTTAATATTTACGCAATAAGTCGAAGGAATGCTTTAAAAATTCAAACACGCATTGAAAATGTCATTTTGCGTGGGTTTTAGAATGATTCGTTTCAGTCATCCAGGATTATAACAGAGAGAAACTTTAATGTAAGCCCAAGCGAAGGATCGCGTGTTCGATATGGATCCAGATATTGTGCTATAAAATAATCAAGAAATCACAATTTATGATGCAATTAGTTAATTTGATCATTCACTACTAGTGGCGCGTGGCCAGCAATTTTTTCCATCTTTTATAAACCCAAGGAAAATATTTCTCCGCCTACCAAGTGTGAGCAATTTTTTATTTTTAATCTGTATGCATGAATATTTAAATATTTTATTTAGTAACTAATATTTTTATTATTAAAATTATAATCATTTGGAAGCAAAGGTAGAAAAGATTTATTTAAATACATTGTAATAGATATTTGTTTTCCCACCAAAGGAATTTTATAGTTGCCATTTGATATATCCCATTTGCACGGTGACATTGACATAAGTCTTGGTGAACACGGCAAATCGGAACTCACGACCCATTAACTTTTCCCCCGGACGGCTCGTTAAAATAAATCCCACTGTTTCGTGGGTGTTGGATACTCTAAAGCGTTCGTCTTATAAGCTGCCGCCATTATCGATCGCTAAGAATTATCTGATCGTCGCTCGTTGCATTGAAAAAAGAGTATTCGAACTTAAATAATATTCTGCTTACTGATAGAATATTTGCCACTTTAATAGGCTTCAAGAATACATTCGGAAACAAGTATCTGATTAAACAATTACATTTATTTTAAATCAAAACACTTGTGCATCTTATGTGCAATATGGCTGGTTTCCCCGACAATTTCTGCATGTAACATAGAAAAAAATCAAGTTTCTTACTTTCTGTTTCCTCCCTCTTTAAGGCCTTATAATTTGTTTATTGAATTTTTTTCTCTTTTCCGAAAGAATAATTCATTGAACTGAGACTTTTTGCCTCAAGTTTATGTGTGGTAACCCTTTAGTTTTAACAATGGGTAAGGGATTGCTGACAATTCAAGTGTTTTAATGTCTGTAAAATCTAAATTTTCTTCGTTTATGTTGTTTAACGTTTCATTGTCACATTCGTTACTGACAACAAGATGGTCGAAGAGTTTTTTTAAGATCTTATTCTTCTCATAATATTCTAATCTTTTAAAAAATGAAGCGAAAGAATTTTAGTTTCCATACATTTTATTTTTTAAGATGTGTTCATACAAACATACATACATATAAAAGAAAGGAAACTCAAGTTAATGTCTGCATACCATCAGTCATGTGTGAGAGTAAGTGTGCCAGCTTCACCCACACACGTAAAATGGTGGGAGTACTCTTTCTTTATCCTAGTTCAGGTACATATTTTCCTCATCTTCTTTTTGATATTTTTTGTCTTTGTCTCCTTCTTCCCAACACGATTTTTACATCTTCTCTTACTCTCGCAATCGTTCAGCCTCCGGTCTCTGACGCCTACACGTTCCACTCTTTGCCCTCCTCAGTCCAGCGCGTGCCTCCACGCGACCAACCACCACCAACCATTGCTCCCTCACTCCTGCAGGATTCCTTTTCCTATACACGCCCGACATAGTCAGAGAGTTCAGTATAGTATCCCTTGAACAGCGCGCTTCGGTTAGCGCACGTTCCACTGCACAGGTGACAATTTAATGACAATTGTTGACACCTTTAGCGCGATACGCAAAGCAACAGGTTGTTACTTGACATCCCAACTTTTTCATATTAATGGGTCAAAGTGTAGTGACAAGATTCACTTCTTCTCTGCTTCATTCAAAAAATCCTCAAACCTTTTGAGCTTTCTTATCAAGAATCTTTATATTTGAGGACATAAAATATTTATTTGCGAAATTTGGAAAGAGTTCCTTTCTGTGTTTTACTCTGCAGTGATCCTTTAAAGCGCATGCATTTATTTAAACGTGATCCAATAAAAACAGTTGGAAAACTGAAAAGTTTTATTTATTACCACAAGTCAGTTAGACTTTAACGATTGCATGACAGAAAATTGAAAGGTGTTCTTATTTACTGTGGAATTGACACTTTTGCAATACATGCAGGTAACACTTTAAATAATATTCATTATTCTTCTCATTACTTTTTACAAAAATCTTTTTCAAGATGTAAGCGTTGAGTGCATAATAAAATTGAGAACTACGGAGGGAAAGTTAATTATTATTTTGAAAAAAGACAATAAAATGTTTCGTGACTCGTATTAGGCGTTTCAAGGATTTCAAGGAAGAGATCAGTAGTGTTGGACAAGTTTTTTTTCAATAATAAAATGAGAGACTGTATACTTGTTGATTGCGAGGTGTAACAGCAGGAAACAGGGCGATTTCCAATCGGCAAGTAGATCGTGTGGGTTGACGTGCGGCGCCAACCTGTTGCTCAAGATCACACGACTTGAAAAATCAGACCTATATTCATCTAGAAGCCACACTATATTCTTTGATCGTTCCCTTCTGATTCGAGTGGACTCGCATCGATCTTGCATGAATTAAACACAAGTTATGCGGTTAAGCTGTCCTCGCAGTCTAATCGACGTTCAAGTGGCGCTGCTCACTTGAGTGTTCCAAAGAAGAAGAAGAAGAATAGAAGAAGCAACATCAGAATAAAAGAGTCTCAGAGTCCCAGCAGAGAATAAGAGTTTTAAGCAAGTTAGAGAAGCTCTAACAAGTCCCAGTGAAATTTACTAGTAGTGAGAAAATTATCAAGTTAAAGAAAAGTGTTGTTAGGAAATTGTTTTCCATGGGGAGTGAAATTTACAGATAGTACAAAATGAAAAGTGTAAGTGTTCTCGGGACGTTTGTCCTGGGACTTGTTTTTCTAGTGATGTTAATTGTGGCTAATCCTTCGACGAAAGAACTTTTAGAGTGTCGCACAAATTTGACCAATGCTATTAAAAATGAGACTGCATTTCTTGATAAAGTGGAAGAAGCTGATTACATTTTCACAGGAAAAATCAAAGAGTTAAAGAGAAATCAGATGCAAGTTAAGGTGAAAAGGGCAATTAAAGGATTTTTGAATGGTGCAGTGGATCTTGTGATTAATAATACGTGTGGAAAATATATCCGTCCAAGTTATACTGGCATTTTTATGGGAATAAGATATTTTGGTACAGATAATCTTCAGTATACAGGAAAAATTGTGATGCATTTTGGTCCAGTACCATTGACGCTAACGAATCTGGATAGACTCAACGCTGCTGTTCGAGGTAACACTTGTTATTTATTATTATGTTACAGTAGGGAAAATGTTAACCATCTTATTTTGAGGGTCTTTTATAGTCTTTATGCTGCATACAGAATCGAACCAATTTTTTCAAAATCATATTTCTCGTGTATAATTAAAGGAAAGGACTTGATAAATAAATTGTGTAATTAATTTCGTAAAAAATATAAATACGTATTTTGAATTTTTTTAATAATATCATAAATATGAAATATTATTTTAGGTGTCATTATCAAATTTAATTAATCTAATCTTTAGATTTGCATTTTTCTCAGAAATTCCGAAGATAGAATGCATTTTATCAATGACTTTTCTAGAACTAATATAGATATCTTGTGCGTAGGGTAACTTTATAAGTCAGTAAAATTATGTTTTATTTTCAAAATATCATTTAATTAAAAATATAGGTATGATAATGTTAACAAAATATTTATTTTTGAGGATTTTAATCATTAAAGAAATTAAATGTTCATCTTAATTAAGTTACTTTAATCCTTAAAGTAAAATTATTAATATGATATACATAGCGTTACCTGGAAGTGACACCTGGTCACCCAACATCGTGCCACGCTACTGAGACGCCCACACTCTCCTCTCCGTCACTTTTCCATAGTTATACTCTCAAAGAGCGATAAGAAAATCGCTCAGAATAACACCGCGCCCAAACATGTTTCTGACTGGTGCGTCAAAGATTTCATCAACTTTTTCAATATTATATTTATTTATCAATAATAATCTTTTCTCTTCTCACCAAATTCATAAGTTATGAATTATCAGTTGATTTTAGTTTCAATTTTACTATTAAATTCAAGAATTAACAAGATTGTATGGAATAAAATTCTTAAAAGATTACCTTCCGAGCATGACGAGCGCATTATGCACGTTTTGTAAGTCAAGCTGCTGACAAATCGATTCTCGACCAACTTTTCTGTTTCTTTTGTACTGGTTAATCAATCTCATTGTTATTGTTATTTTTATTCTTAAAACAGCAATGTATACTTTGCTTTTAGATGATTTTATTTCTTTATTAACAGTTCAAAGATGCATAAATATAATTCATCAAATTCATTAATCAAAAGTTATAAAGTAAACCGTAACGAAATATAATGCGATCTAACACAAAATGCATCAAATGAAAATAATGAATATTTTTCCTGTAAACCTTATTCACAACCGTTCACAACTGAAAATTCAATTGTTTTATGGAAATATCCAAAAATATATAATAACTCAGTTAGTTAATAACCATTTAAACATATGTTTCAGTAGTTAAATTTACCAATACAACTATACTATAACAACTTTAAACGCATAATATTAATTTATATACAGATTCCCTGTCTGCATGTCAACCAGTTTTTATTTTTATTTCCTTTAATAAATTCTCATTTTTTCTTTTGACTTCCTTCAATTAGTCTCTCAGTAATGTTTCTCATCCTTTATGTTTTATTTCTTTTATTTTTTCTCTTCTTTCCTTTTATTTCTTTTTCGTTTTGTTTAACACCAATAACGAAATGTCGAACACGCAAGGCAATAAAAGTTATTGAGTGGTAATTCATCTAAAAGTAATACAAAGACTAAAAATTCAACGTTTATTTATATAAAAAGTAAATTCTAGGATTAATTTTAAAATCTTTTAATGTGTGGAAAAAAGACGCTCAAATAATGAAAGATTGTTTCACACTTTAGTTTATATTTTTTCTGGTTGATTATAATTCTCAATAATTTCTTGAGGATCGTTTGTAAGATGTAAATTAGTGTCATCTTATATGTATGCCAAGTGGTCATGCTTGTATGAATTTGGTTGGTCACGAGTAATTAGTCGTTGAGGAATCTGGTTCGCGAACAGAAGAGGATCGTTAGAGAGTCTCTCGACACGGCTTCTTAACGACGATTTTGATGAATTTAGTCAGATTTAATTAGAAGGGATCTTTATACCGAGTAACTCACGTCAAACATAAAGTATCTGTACAAGAATAAAAAAAAATTAAATTTTCTTTAAAGTTCAAATTTATTATTTGTTATTTTATAATTTCTATTTGTATATTATTAATTGATGAAAATGATGAAAATAATAATTTAATTTAACATTTTAGTTCAAGATTAACAATAAAATGAGAAAGAAAGTTTTATTTCTCAGCAGAATTTTTTTTTCAAGTTAATCAAGATGTAACAACACATTTTTTCTACTTTTTCTTTTTCCAACCCGCCTTTCTATTCTGTGTATTATTTTTTTCTTGTTTTCACACTATACATATGTATACATGCGGATGCACCATGAGAATGTTGAATGAATGATAGTTCTGAATGTTATTTCATAATGGACTTTATAATGAATTTTCTTCTCTGAAATCAATCGTAACGATGACTGTTCTACCTTAACTTTTAATACATTCAATTCAAGATAGAATTTTATTAGTAATAAAAATTGAAAAAGTATGCAGTATTTTATATAAATTATTATTTCCTTGGGCATTCATTATGTCTCTTTGAAAAAATAACCCAGCGGGTAATACGATAAAATTAGGAAAATGAGGCTTTTACATTGGGAAAAAATGTTCTTCTCATAAATTTAAAGAAATATTTAAAATATACTGTCCAGCTCCATATGCTCTGAAAAGAAGAATATAAAGTGTGTTTTCCATAGAGATTCCTTCTCAAGATAAGACTTAAACACTTATGGTGTTCAAAACGAAAAGGTGGCCTTCATTTAAATTTTCGCCTTGGGTGTGCATTCGACCTTTGGGCAATTTACAAAATATAAATCCAAGAGAGTATCAACCCCTAACAAATTTGACCACACCCTTTCACGCCCCTTGCGGTGGCCTCCTCTTATATTTATACTTTTAATGTCCATTTCCATCTTCGTCATGAGCCCTTTTCTTTCTAAGCAGCACTTTTTTCCTTTCTTTTTGAGAGTCTCTTGCTTTTATGTTGTGGTTTAAAAATTGGTACACGGAGGCCATTAAGTGCGTTAGTGCGGGTGGAAGAAAAGAGAAAGAAACAAGGAAAAGAAATTAAAATAAACCGCACAGGGCCATTTGTTTGAGGCATCGATTTTCGAAGCTGACACGAAAAATTACCCTATAGAATTTGAAATTACACTTTGAAAGAAGAATTACTTTATTTAAATTAACATTCTTATTTATTGAAGAAACGCAATTGTACATTTATACTTTTCAACGAGAAGATTACAAGACCAATATTTTAAAAAATGTTTTATTAAATTATAGGCTTATAATAATTTCATTTATTTATATTTAAAAAAATAAACAATAACTTTTTTAACGTACTGTGCAAATTTTATAACTTGGAAAGTTATTATTCTTCGAGTTATAACTCAATTTCTTTGCTCTCACACTTTTGTCTGTCTAATGATAAAAAAAGTTTTCGAATTTATAATTATTTTTTTGCGATCCTCAAAGAGGTCGGTAAGCATATCGACCCTGGGTGGCGGCGCCTTCTCCATAGGAGTGGCCATTAATTATTGTAACCGACAGAGGGTAAGGATCGAGCGAGAAGTCAAAAATGATCGGCGGAATAAGAGAAAAGAAGAAATGTGTTATCGAAAGAGAGTGATGATCACGTATCAAAATGTTTCTAGCTGATGATCACTTCACACAAGTGCATCTGATAATTTTACTTGCACATTTCAAGTTTGTTAACAGATAGATTACAACCTTGATATACCTATATTATATAGCTATAAAGTTAAAAAAAATTACTTATATTAATAATTAATAAAGAAGGGGAAATTGTTTAATTTGAGTTGCAAATAATCAATTAACCAGAAAAATGAAGAATTAAATGAATGTTTCGAAAAGCACACAGAATTACTGAAAGTTTCAAATATTCGGCTCTTTGATGAACTAAATTACTATTAAAATGATTCAAATGCATGAATTGTGGGAGGGTTTGTAATAAAATTGATTGCCAGCCTTGGGCGTTGGATTAAAGTGGCGCGATTCGGTCCTAAACGGGTTATCACATTAATAAGCGCTCGATAAATCTTACAGTAAATTTTCAAAAATATCTTTGAAAAGTGCATAGTATAAAAAGGAAATTTTTTAATTTAATTTTTTTTACTTAAAAGTTGAGTTGATTCTAGAAGCACGCGGTCTGTATCTTATTCATACATTCAATCTTGAAACTTTGTGGGATTAAAAATTTTGAATTTCTTCCATTTGCTCTTCTGTGAATTGAAGTAATCTTGAAATATAGGGAGTGTTCGTAATTATTCTTGAAACCGCTATCTTATGTAGTTGTAAAAAGTTGCCCCTTTCCAGTTAGCTGACACGTGGTTCGCGTGTGCTCGTGAGTGTTTTTGGCGCCATAAAGATGAAAATTTACGTGTGTTTACTTAGAGGTCGTGTGTAGACTGTGATGTAAGTCACCACTTTTTAATTGACCGAAATTGGAGTTATAATAATTATCTTTTAATTGCTGCAAGGAGATGATTTAGTTTTTATGAATTTGCAGTTGATGAAAAAAATTTTCAAAAAAGAGATATTAGCAAATGCATATTTATGCAAATGAGAATTGATTAAAAATTATTATTGGATTTATGTAAATGCAATCGTATCTTAAGAGCAAAGATGGCCTGCGGTCACATATACGTATCTACTTTACGAAGAGAGGTCGTTTGTGATAAGATCTATAGGATCAGTAGCCACGGGAGTCTCAAAACGTACATCATATGCAGATAAGCATCAATCGGCGTTTGCACTGTTCTTCTAACAACATTTCCTTGTTGGGAACTCAATTATTATTGTGTGAAAAATATAGCCTTCAGCTATGTTTCGAATCAAGGGACAAATTTAAATGATAGATAACTTATGAGCACCATAATATTAAAATCACCTCTATATTGCAAACGAAAAATCAGTTGGAAATTTAAGAAATTTAACTCCACATCAATTTGATGTATTACTTGTCCCAATATGCGATAGCACTTTTTAAATGCGATAGGGAGCATGTTTATCCGAGAAAGTGTCCAGTGCGTTCAAAGTCAGACAAATTTAATTCATTCTTCGCCCATCCCCATCATCATCCACAAAACTTTAATTTATGTGTTGGGAGTTTTTGGTCTTAAACGCCTGCTTAATAATCGCTTGTTATCCTTAATTAGTCGTAAATCATCACCGCTTCGTAGTGGATTAACAACCTACCTGATTTACATCATTCGTGAAAGTGAGACCAAGTTTAATTGCATAAAAAAATTCTCAAGTTTAGTTATATAGAATTTTCAAGCTTGATGTTTAGGTTAAAAGATTTCGAAACTGAAATAAAGAACAGGGACATTGAATATGAATATAGAATATAATAGAAATAAAAATAACAACTCGATAGTTCTTAGTTTCTGTGAAGGAGAAAATACTAAAATTATGAGTTACGCAATGGAACATTTAATGTTCGTTTACAAGCACTTGCATATATTTTGAGTTATAACTCATAAGAATTTTCCAGTTCAGAGACTTGATTTGCTGATAATAACAGTTTATTTTATTACCTCTTCCTGTGAAAATATGTTAATTTAGTTTAAAATTTTGATTTATATAATGATGGAATAATATTATTACTTATATATTACTTTTTCCTAGAACCAAAATATATATATTTTATATAAAATTTTATTTTAAGGACTTTTATTATAATATTTTTTTTTCTTTCAGTTAAACGAAAAACTATAATAAAATATTCTAAAACTATAGAAACAGTCGTCTCTTTAAGTTCTACTGAAAACGCAACAATAATAATCTGAATATTATTATAATTTTATTAAGTCAAAATGTTAAGGCAATAAGCGCGAACCTAGCTCATTGTAATATTATATAAAAATTTAAATAATCCTTTAATAAAAATCATTGGTAAATGCGAGTTGTCCAATACCTCTAATTGGACGTGTTTAATGTGGGTAATTAGATGCGAAGCATTCGAGGAAGTAAAAAATATTCAACATGGTCGGTCACTACTCTGACATAAATGTCATAATAATTAAACAAACTTAGTTTGCGATTATCTTGTGTGAATAAAAGTTTATATTTTTGTATAATTATTATAATTTATAATTTTCATCAACTTTTAGTTGCAATTATAAGGATGAATAGGATTTATTCACTGAATGATTTTAAAAATAGTTTGTAAATTTGTAAGAATTAAAATTCAATATGGTAATAAATTTTTGCATGTCAATAAAAAAGAATGAAAAATCCAAGTTCCCGAAGGTGTGTTGAGCGCAATAATTATTGATTTTATCCGCGTGGGTTGCATTCCGAGAGACGACAATAAACCGAGAAGATAAGCATCCATGAGATTTAACGAAACAGTTCGTAATTACCAATTTTGAAGTCACTCTCGTGAATTTTCTCTCATCTCTAAACAAAACTAATGAAAAGGATTGTCAGGGTTGAATTTGCGCTTAGAAATTTTCAATTACTTGATGTGAATGAACAATATCAATCATGAACCTTTTAATTAAAACATTTACTTGAAACTTGAGGCCTATTACTTTTTCAAGGTTTAGTATTTTTGTTTATCTTATTGATTTATATAAATTTATGTAATTTTTATTTTCTTTTCACCATATGAAATTTTTTCAAGAAAAAAATACTAAATTTGTAAAGATAAAAGAGGCTATTACGAATTCCAAGATGAGACATAATATTCTGCTGGCAGTAGTCGATGAGATTGGATGAACATCTATGTAAATGAGTCCATGTTCAACAAGAGTTGAAAAGACGTCGCTAGGCGTCGCAGTGATTTTTTAAAATTCTAATTTACATTTACGAATCACCAAGACGACGCGACGAAACTTATTAAAAACACATTTCTTAGATCTGTTGACATTCACATGAAACTAATAATTCTATTGGAATTTTGAAAGTTTTCAAACTTTGATATAATCATTTTTATTTTTTATTTGCATTATTTTGCATTTTTTAGATTGGAATATAATCAGGAAAAAAGTCCTATTGGGATGTAATAACTTTTAAATATATAAATAAAATAATATTCATTCCTGATTTCTAAACAATTTCTGCTGCCCTTATTTTTTCTTATCTTGTAAATTTTACTGATATTTTATGCATCATACGAGAATTTAAAAATAATAAGAATTGCAGTCTTTCTGATTGAGGAAGCGTCGCTTAAAAGTGATAAAAATTTTAAGTTGATGCAGAAAGTCATGGTGTAAAGAAAATATGCTGGCACACGTCGAAGATTTATATCTCCATAAATTTTGTAATGAACAATAGTTCTTTATGGGTTAATCAGCTTTAGAATTTCTTCTTCTGCTGACCTAACATGTAAAAAGTGACAAATTGAAAATTGAAAATTAAACTGCTCTGCTATTGAATTATTTTGCATTTTAAATAAAGACATAGTAGTACGAAGAGAGAGAGAGAGAAGCGACTTAATATTTTAATCTTAAATTTCATATTTTATCTTGACTTCATGAGTATGTCAGGTATAGCTGGAAATTTACATGGCGGAACCTGATCACAGGCAACTTTATGTTGCCATGTAAGGCAATTGCTTTCTTCACATTTATTTTGCATTTAATTTGCCGGGTTTTTGAAAAATACGAAAAATAAATATGGGCATATAATTTTAACGTTACACTACTTTCAGTAAAATAAAATTTTTTAAAAGATTTCAACTATATTAGTGTTATTGGCATGAATAAATATAAAATGTACTTATATGTTTTTAATATTTTATTTTATAAAAGGAAATTAAAAAAAAACCAAATTTTTAAATATTTGGTTTAGACTACAAAGCATTTAGTTGATATTTATATGCAACCAAACTTAAGTTTTTGATTTACTCAAAAACATTTTCTAAAATTAAAAAAATAAAATAAAAAAATATTTCAATTTATTCACTTATAATATAGTTTACATTTTCTGAATGAATTAACTTGTCATCATCAGATTCTAACCAATTAATAATTTTCTTTGAATTTTGAAGATACATTTTAAAGTCATGCTTAGCAAACTCCAATTGCACTTTCAATGAAAACATTACTGGCTCCAGATCAATATAATGTGACTGAATGAGAGCTTCAAATTTATCGATTAGAGTTTGAGTTGATAAGTACTCAGACACTTGTAATATAATACTTGAAATTTGTTTGACATTATTTTCACTGCTAAAATAAATAAATAAACAATTAAATTGCTATGAATTTTCAAGTAGAAATGATTAAATAGGAATGTACTTACAATTTTAATATTTCTTGATAATTCATATCAATAAAGTCGATTATGAACTCAGTTCCAAATACACTGCAAGATAGTATGGAGCTAAAAACGTCTTCTAACTTTTGTCGATACATCCTGTGGTTACTGGACTTGAATAAAAATGAACGAAGATGTCTGAAAAGTACATTGTACGCAACATAATTTGTTTTAAAGCTGCATATAATGAGAGATTATTTATTAAAAAATTGAAGAAAATTGATTATGATTCATACTTATCCAGTATTTCAGAATTTGGGGAGCACGAAAGAGCATTGAATATTTCCATTTGTTCGGAAACAATATTTGTATCATTGTATTTGTTCCATAAAAAGTGCCAATTATCTACACCACCTTTCTTAATTGCCGTAGCATAAACAACTGTTTTCAAATTTCTAGGAACCCTAAACAAATACATAAATTTAAATAAGAAAAAAAGAACTTTGGAAAATTGTAAATGATTTTACACATTTACATACCTAGCGTAGAAACCATTTTTCCATTTGTCAAAGAAATTTAAAGATTTTTTCACGCAATCTTGGTGATCTAAATTACATAACATGCCATTCAATTCTCTACGTAATAACATGTTGGTCATGTCATCATTTTTTTTATCATTAAAACCAACTTTTAAGTGAATATTTTTCAAAAGTCTCATCAAATATTTCTACAATCAATGAAAGTCGACGTGTAAAAATAGAAATAACTTACAAGTACATTCTGAAATATATATAATTATGAATAAATGTTTTTTTTTAAATATCGATTATACTAACAGCATAAATGCCAAATTCTTGTTGACCCGACAGCTTCTTTGTAAGATGATTCAACGAATTAAAGGCACTTTTAAATGGTAAATAATTTGTTTCTTGTTTTAAGTAATTTAGTCCTTCAAATGCTAATGCATAATCAACTAGATTTGCCCTTGCAAGATTTAATAAATCATCAATAATAGCTGCTCTATTTAGTAGAGGAACATTCATAAAATTATATCCATTCAAGACTTGAATTATTTTTTGCCATGAAGCAGTGTCATAATTGACACGATAGAAGCCTTTAATATTAATAATGTAATAATGTTAGTTTTTTAAATCTCTTTTGCATAAATGAAATATATGTATATTATTACAAATTTAAAAAATTCGTCACCTGCAGCTTGTACGTTGAAAATGATCCAGTCATCCTCTTTTCTATCTACTATGATATTCTCATCGTCATTTATCCACCTGTTAGTAGTAACAACAGATGATGGTGTTGATTTTGTGATCCAACTAATGGGAACCCACCATTCTTTATCCAGTTCGGAATTTGTATTTACTTTTTCTAACGAAAATGGTCTTTGACTCAATTTTACGTGATTTTTATCAACAGTGACTGACAGAACTGGGTAACCGGACTGTTTAGTCCATGAATTCATTATTGTCTCTACAGAGACCTCAAGATTAGAATTAATATTCAACTGCATACTTGCAAATAAATCCTGTGGCTTACTAGTCTTGTTTCTCCTGTAAGAACTTACTGTTTTAATATTCTTTCAAGCTTTTTTATAAATTGTTAAATACATAGGTAAATTGTCGGGTATTTAACGAATTGGGGAAATCGTAATTACCTTGATTGAAGATATAATATGAGCGCAGAATCAAGATTTTCTGTTCCAAAAGACAAGTCCATCATTCTTATAATACTCAATCCTTTATCATATGAAATGCGATCAAACATGCCCATTACTTCTGCAGGACTATTTACATTTCTACTAAGTGGTTTTGTTAAAGGAAGGGAATCAACAAGTAGTGCATTTTGATGCTTAAGTAAAATTTCTTCTTTCATCCTCCACATTGGTTTAATCTAAAATTAATGGAAATTAATTTAATTTTATAGAGGTAGTTAATTATTAAAAATTAGTCCCATCAAATTACTATGTCAATGGTTCTGGTCTCAAAATAACCAGCAAATGCTTCTTTGAGCCATAAGTATCCCCACCAATCAGGAGTTACTAAATTTCCAAACCACATATGAGTACACTCGTGTGCTATGGTTTCAGTCACAGTTTTCTCCACGACAACAGAAGAATCTCTTCTGTCATAAAGAATAGCTGATTCTCTAAAAGTTATCAAGCCCCAATTTTCCATTGCATGAAAATACATTTGAGGTAGCGCAACCATGTCCAATTTTCTTATTTGAAAGGGTTGCTGAAAGAACAATTCTAAGGCTTCCAAAATATATTTTGATACATTTTGGGCATACTGTGCTTGATTCGTTAGCTCTTGTCTGCTCCACACTTTAATATTGTCCTTACTTGTTGTACTCAAATCACCAATGACAAAACCCACCAAATATGTTGACATTTTAACACTCTCTGCGAAAACATCCATCTGTTTTGATCCTCTGAAATATTATATTTATTAAAAGTTTTTAGTAAATTCGTAATTGGTTTTTTTAAACTAATACCTACATGATTTCTGTACTTTTAATAAGTGGCATATTGCTTAAAGCAATATAATTAGATGGTCTTTTAATGCGAATATTGAAAAGTGCTTTAAAAGCAGGTTCATCGAAACAGGGAAAAGCGTGTCTGGCATAAATTGGACTAAATTGAGTTGCAGCCATTTTTCTGCAAGAGAATTAATCAATTAAAACTTTACTAAAAGTTGTATGATAAATTAAATATAAGAACATTACTTTTCCGCTCCTTCTTTATTGAAGTAAGTCATCTTATAAAACCCTTTGAGGTCATCTTGAGTTTCACCAGAGTAAACAATTGCTATTAAAATTTCACTTTCTTTTGAAATAACGTTCTTTAATATTATTGAATATTTTTCAGTAACATTATTATAAGTTTTACTTTCGATCATCAATTGCTTTTTTTTATGTAAAACCGAAACACCTTTGATACTTAATTTTCCATAATGCAAGACAATTTCATTGGTTTTCTCTTGAACAATGGCTTTAATTTTTACTGATCCACGAAAAGAGAGTTCCGGTGAAAAGCTTAACGTAATTTCATAATTCAATGGTTTGATTGATCTGGGTAAACGATAATCAATTAATTCAATTTTACTGTAAGACGTTCTATTGTTTTCAAAGCAGCTACTACTGTTTTCTGTTCCTTCTACTACAAGTATTGTCAAAAAAATTAGAATAAAAATATTTTTCCATTTGGTTAACATCTTCCTGAAATATAAAATTTTTTAAATATATACCTGATATTCCATCTTCTAAATTAATTAATTATTAAGTTATAGATACCTGAGAATAGAGAAGTGTAAAAATTCCAACTTTTTTTATAAAGAACTATCTCAAAGAATGGATTTCGATGAACTGTAAAAAATTATTTATTACTAATAATCAATTTATTGTGTGTGTATCGTATCTTATCACATCTCAATTATCACAATGTTAAAAAAGGAAATTAGTAAAACTAGAATTTAAGAGTCATAGATATAATCTAAATTCTATTATTTTATTTGATAAGATTTGAAATCTTCATAAAATCACATAAATTTTTAACATTAAGAAACGAATAAAAAAACCTGTTTATTTTAAAAGGGTGATTCCGCAAAATGATATTTGCACACGAGATAAAGCAGTAAATTATACGTGCAGCTTTATTAGAGACGAGAATTCTAGGAAAATCAGTAACGATTGCTGGAGAATGTGTATTTCTTTTTTCTTTTCTTCAACAGTATAAAAATCAAAATTTATTTAATGTACATTATTATTAGGAATAATATTATATGAGAGTATTTTACAAATGTAATTTTTTTCAGTGTGCAATTGTCGTTATCAAAGTCTAAAGGTCTTTGATAATAAATAAATATAAGTTTCTTTTATCTTGCATGATGAAGTTATGATAAATTGAATCATATTTATTATTTAAAACTACCGAGTGATAAAATTATCATTTGTAAAAATTATATGGTTGATTAACTCCATCGTCGGAATATAGGTTTCAATCAAATCAAGATTTTCCAATTTTTGAACAAGACTATATATGTGTGTATATGTATATACCAATGCAAAATATTCTTATTATCTGAGCCGGTCCTTCTATAAAGCGCATAAACATTATGTGAGATAAGAATCTGACCACATCTTTCCCTCTTATGGGAACCATGAAAGTGCGAATGGGAATGGAAATCGTGCTGAACGCAAATAGATAAACCAAATTAGCCTAATGCGGAAATAATTTGCACTTGATAAAGAGATATACTCTAGTGTACTTTATTTTATATTGGATAAATTGTCAACATTTGTAAATTATTAAGTTTTAATTATTTTTTAGAAAAAAAGTGGAATAAAGATTTGTTTGATAATTTTACCGTATCCAACTAGTACGTAATATTACAGTAATATTACCCAGTAATTATATTACGTGCTAGTTGGGTATTTATTGAAAAATGAAAAAGATAGAAGCAATTCAGTAGTCTATGTTTATGGTAAACTATTTAAAATTCACAAACTCTTTGGAAAATCACTCATTTAAAGTGACCAAAGAGTCATTACGATCTTTCAAGTAAATTATTATAAAAGACGCTTCAGTCACATTATCCGGAGTCGTTTTTCACAGACTTCTATAAAGCTAGGTTGAAGGAATTTTTAAAAAGCATTTCGAGACGCTTCTTAATGTAAATGCACGTGTAAATTATAAAAACACATTCATGCTTAGGCAGGGTACACTGTCCTCCTACACATTCATTCATAGAAAATGTATGACTTCCTTGAATGAATATTTCGAAAAAGCGATGAGCATTTCATGACGGAGGAAAGTACATTCAACGATAATAGAATATACATATACAGCGAAATCTAAAGATAATACAAATTTCACTTTAAAACTATTACAAGTTTTTAAATGTTCGGCTCAAATATTACCAAAGTTAAAAGGTCTGTTAAAATGACGATTATTGAATTATATGGGATCTCTGTGTGAAGCAAGAAGCAAAGTCTCTGCCAAGTTTGTCAAATTTCAACTCCAGTGCGAGATTAAAAATAGCATTTCCTAAGAAATCTGATGACCAATTTTGTTCTGCCAAAATTTTCAAATACTTCCATTGGTCTTACAGATTTATTGTTTGTTCGATGCCCATTCAGTTCTCTAGAAGCGCAATTTCGTGTCGCGAAGAATTTACGATTCAATCGTTAGTTAGATATATCTGCATATTGATTTTAAAGTTATGTCCCTCTCACGAGACCACATAGTCTGATCTGCTTCTCTGGAAATTTACCATTGTTACAATTTCTCTTAAAAAACAAAAATAATGTGTAATATAATATGCAAATTTTTATATATATAAATAGCTACAGCTATAAATACATTGTAAAAATATTTGGAAACCTATAATCTTGTTTTTTCTCACAGAAGACTGTTAAATAATTCACTAAAGTTTCTTGAGATATTTCACATAAAATGAAAAGTTAAATTTAAAGTGTAAAAAAAACTATTTAATTTAAGTTAAAAGAAAATAAAAATTTGAGAAGAAAAGAATTTTAATATAATTGTTTCGAAACAATTATGCTAAAAAGCAGAAAATCTAAAGTCAGTATCAATAAATATATGTTGTCTAGTGATAACCAAGAAGAAAATAAAATAAAGTCTCTGTTGCCTCTATTGAAGTTAAATTTACAGCATGTGTGGGAAGAGTGAAAATTTACTGCCCGCAACCAAAAACGCGCGCTCGGCAGCGTTGTATTATAAAACCTCCGAAATTCGAGGGTTGACTGTGTCCCGAGAGAATCAGAAGACATTCGATTTAAGTAAATAAATAACGACTTGGACAGACAGATACAACCGACGAACAGATATCACGCTCAAAGAATTTATTTAAACTTTTTACTATACCTATAAATAAGACTTGTGAATTTGTGATCGTCTCTTCATTCAAGTGACTTGCAAGGTATTTTTATGAGATAAAAAAATCGTTAAAAATTCTTCTCACCTCTTGAATTATTTATAAATATTCTATTCTAAAATAAAAATTTGCCTAGTTTGATTATTGATTGCAAAGTTTAGACATAGTAAATTAAATTGATTCATTAAAACTAAAAACTAAACGTTAGAAGAGAATTGAAATAGAAAGAAGTTGTGCTCTTTTCTTTT
The DNA here is from genome assembly GCA_001855655.1 of Leptopilina clavipes. Classification (NCBI taxonomy): domain Eukaryota; kingdom Metazoa; phylum Arthropoda; class Insecta; order Hymenoptera; family Figitidae; genus Leptopilina; species Leptopilina clavipes. The sequence continues at coordinate 2,482 of JUFY01028799.1, read as the reverse complement.
TAATTTCATGTACATAAATCATTAAATTGGATTTTTCTACTTTTTTGATGAATGTCTTATAGCGAACTCAATAGGTGTTCTCATTACCGCCCGTTGATATCTTAATTTATAATTTTTCGGGGTTATAAAATTTTGCTTGTTGGTCGTGCAATAATTTTTAATTTGACATAGGGAAGATTTTTTTAGAGTGATAAATATATAGTATATAGTTTGAAAAACTGTGCGGGGATTAATCTATTTTTAGCTGTTTTAGATCTCACGACTTTTTACGACAATAAATTTTTACAGTTTATTACTTTCAATAAAAAAATGACTTGAGTAGATTATTTTTTTAAATTTCTTTGCATGTAAAAAATTAAAAAAGAATTGATACTATTATTTACTAATTATTATGATTAATTGAGAGAGATTCAATAGGACAAGCAGTTTATATTTAATAGAAAAGGATTCAAGAAATTTTCACCATTTTTTTACTGACTGTAGTAATATTATCTTGATGAACAAAAATTGGTAAAAAATGGGTCGGAATTTTTTTTTAATTACTGTAAGCGCGGTTAAAAACCAATTTCATAGATTTTGTTTTTATCGACTGTTCATAACTTATCATCTTACTAAGAGGTAATGCAGTTATCTGCTTTTACTCAGGATGGTATATTCTTTCTTTAGTTCTGAATCCTTCCCGGTAATGATATTAATGCTCTTAAAATGGTTTTTTTTTAATTTTAATATTGTGATAAATTTTTAAAACGCTAGTCTACAAAATTAATTTATATAATGTAATTTATAAAATATTACTTTAATTTAATTATAATTTACAAGACAATGCTTAATATAATTATCAAAAAAGACTATTTTTTTGCTAATATCTAATATTTGATATATATATTTATTTATATATTTCGTCCATCGATCATTTTCCAGTTTCCCCATTCTCAGTCCTCTGCTCAAATCCTATTCAAGGTAAAATTCTTAGTTCAAACAAAATTTTCAAAGCGAGGTTCTCAGAGACATGATCCATTCTCAAGATCATCGATCATTCAAAACCCGCGACACAAGTTCTATTTGCGCGCTCCTTCCAATCATACAACCAATTTCCTGTCCATTTATATCATACTTATTTTTTCAAAGAATGTCATATTTCATAAAATATGTAATTTAAAAAGTAATTTGATAAATGAACATTATACTATATGATATTCAGTAAAATAGAAATTGAAATTGTATGAAAGCTATAGAGAAATCCACGAAATATAAATTTATGTTCCTTTAATGATATCTTTCAATTAAAAATGGGCAAATTATTGAAGCTGAATTCACATATGCAAACTATATGAACTTTTAAAATTTGCCACTTTGCTTATGTATCCTTTGAGAAATATGAGAAGGGAATATTTTCATTAGACTTTTCTTGGAAAAAGATGACATTTGGGAAAACTAATGGTTTTTTGCAATCTATGGCCCCTCGGACGGCAACGAAACGCCCTTTTCCTCCCTTTCCGGTTGCAAAGACTTGCCGGGGTCGCGTGATGGCATCCCCCCTCAACGATAAATAAATTACTTTAGCTTATCAGGGAGTAAGAAGAGTGCGCACGACACAGATTGGTTGGCACAGGGCACGCGAATTAAAAGTTACTTCCTTTTGCTCTTCCACGACATAAAAATCATTTTATCAAAAGTCACCACATACATATATATAATAAAAGATAGAACTTACAGATAATTTATTTTTATTCATTAAATTCTTCTTTTTCTATAAGTAACTGCTTTTATCCTCTTGTTTGAATTCGAATAATTCGACACTTGAAGAGTCAAGACTTGTATGTTTCCTTTTATCCTCCAGTCAAGGATTTCAAACTTTTCTATGTGTACCTACATACACATAAGATTTATTCTTTTACATTAGTTTATGGTGAGGTTTTTATGTGGTACAACTGTTTCTCATCTTTTTCTATTGACCCCACTTTTCTCGCACCTTTTATTCTTTCTTTTGACATCAAAACTCAATTGAGAGCTGCGAGGTTTTTCAGGAAAGTGTCGAGAAGAAAAAGTCGAATCTGCGATGCTTGATGATACACTGTAAAAAATTTCTAGGGTAATTTTACCAAAAATGTTTTGGAAGTAAAATTTACCAAGAATTTGTAGGTAAAAATACACAAAATTTTTGGTAGTTTTACTCAGAGCTTTAAGAAAAGATACCCATGAAGTTTTAGGTAAAAATGCACAAGATTTTTGGTACTTTTACCCAAACATTTTCGAAAAAATACCCATGAAGTTTTAGGTAAAAATCCATAAGATTTTTGGTAATTTTATATAAAATTTACGGAAAACTTACCCAAAAATTTTTAGGTAAAATTACATAAGCTTTTTGTATTTTTACTTAAATTGATTTGAATAAATACCCAAGAGTTTTAAGGTTAAATTACACAAACTTTTTGGAAAAATACCCAAAAACTTTTATGTAAAACTACCCAAGCGTTTAATA
>JUFY01028798.1:0-13624 GCA_001855655.1 Leptopilina clavipes | reverse complement strand
GTTACATTTAATGTATATACCCAAATAGCACAGCATTTGACTACAATATTGTGTCAATATTGCATGGCAATATTACCAATATTGCCTGGTAATGTTAAGGCAATATTGCCTCAACATTGATTATGTCCGCCTTGTGGCAATATTGCCAAGCAATGTTGACGCAACATTGCTAGGAAATATTGATACAATATTACGAAGCAACATTGAGGCAACATTGCTAGGAAATATTGATACAATATTGCGAAGCAACATTGAGGCAACATTGCCTCGCAATATTAAAAAGTATAATATTATAATAATTATTATAATATTACTACAATATAATATATTAATGTAATATATATTATTATAATAATTATTATATTGTAATATTTTTTAATATGACGAGGCAATGTTACCTTAATATTTCCTCGCAATATTGTATCAATATTGCCTGGCAATATTGTGTCAACATTGCTTGGCAATATTGCCACAAGGCGGACATAATCAATATTGAGGCAATATTGCCTTAACATTGCCGGGCAATATTGGCAATATTACCATGCAATATTGACACAATATTGTACTCAAATGTTGTGCTATTTGGGTAAATATAATTTGATTTCAATTAATTGGACAGGTTGCTTCATTGTCGACCGGAAGTGAAAAATTATACGAGTCGCTCTTGAAAAACGTGTGTAGGTCTCGCCTTGGTATTTATTTCGTCGTGTAAATTAAAAAGTGCAAGTACGAATAAATTTCTCGGTTCAACAGACAATTTCCTAAATGCAAGTTGGAAAAAGGCATTGCGACAGATCAGCACAAAATTCAACTAAAACATTGCGCCAGAAAGTTCTCCTCGGTCAGTTGCTTCAAAGGTATGCGTTCAGCGCGTGATTGAAACACATAAAATTTAACTTTTCACGCTTGTCGACATTAGCATAATTATCACTACCCTTCTTAGAATTTTTATTAGCAGTTTTGGATACGAGAAAAAGTGTGTCTTTTTTCTAGAGTCGATTAAGATTATATTCTTCTCTTTTTTTTTCCAAAGGAAAATATCTAGTTATGAGGATACATTATGTCATGATGTAATGTTATCAACATTATTTACAAAATAGATAATCTTGTCTGACATTTGAACAATGATACCATGTGTACGATCTTATTCACAAGACACATTTTATCAGCGTCTTTAAAGTCATAATTGTCATTTCGAGAAATGTTATATATTTTTACCAAAAAATAAAAAGAAGGACAAAAAAGACTCGAAAATAATTCGCAAAAATTTTAGTTCAGAGAAGAAACAGAATACCTACAATTGAAAGTATGAAATCGATCCAAAAATTTGGAATCAATTTTATTCTATTTGCATTATGGATATTTAATTTATAGTACCAGAAATAGTTTCAAAAAAAAATATACATGGAAGAGAAGAATTCATTCTCGTGCGCGGATGGGGAATGATGTTTCAATAAAGTTCAAATTATCAGAAGCTGGAGGAGTAGCGATGAATTTACATCACATAATGATAGACAGTTTCACGATTCTCCTTTTATACTGAATCAAATTCTTTTCTATCTTTATGCTACTACCAGAAGAAATTAGAGGGTTGCCTGATATTTACGAGAGAACGATGAGTCTAGCTCAAGGCAATGATGCCAGTATTGCTGAAGCTGAAAGTTGAAGCACGCTTGATGGCACTCCTCTATGGCATGCGTGCGAGTTTATTCATGCGTGATAGGCCTTATACTTTAGTTACGGGGATTATTACTCCAACAGACAGATGATATTATTAATCGAGATAAGAGGCAGGTAGCCTCCGCGAGTCAAGAGGATGATTTCACTGAATTTACATTTGCAAGACCAAAAGAAAAAAGAATTCCCCCCCCCCCACCCCCTTCAATGCACCTCGCGCAAATCAATCAGAATTAAGATAATTGGAAATAAGAATTTTCAATTAAAAATAATGACTCTAAAGCAAAATAATTCGTGTCAAAGGTCAAGTAAAAAGAAAGTTAATATTTCTCCTTTCTATACAGAAAAAATAGAAAATTTCTCGCTACTATTGTTCATCTTAATTACTTGTTGTAATTATGCAAGCAATTAAATTGCGTTGAATTAAAACATTTTAAAACCTTGGAATTTGTACTGAATGTAAGCTTTGTCCTTTAACCTCTCCGATTTACCTCCATCAAGTTAAAATGTATTCCTTTGAATTTCGGTTAATTTTAAACCAAAAAGCTCATCATTTAAGTTTCATGAAAGTTAAAATCGATTGAAACTGTCAGTCTTGAATTTACATATATGTATGCACATTTCAAGTGTCTAATTTGCACTGTAAAGATCGATTTACTTTACGCGACTAATTTTAGGAGCGGCGAAAATACAACAAGATGAAAGAGATGTGCAGACGATAATCGTAAGTTTTTATGTTAACTATAACTATACCTACACTTAAGGCTAATAAAAATTCATTAATGGTTCCAAATATCTAGTACTTTCAATTAATGCTAGTACCATAGTTAAATTGATGAACATCACAAATTTCTCCAACTGTTTCTCTATATCTATTTTGGTCGATATGAAACAAAAGCGATTTTCATTCTGTTTGGAACTTTAAACACCGGTTTTGCTTCCAAGGAACCAGAATTAAACTTTGTATTCTGTTTCGATTCGGACATAAGAATCAAGAAACAGTTTTAATTTTGGTCGATACGAAACAAAAGCGATTTTTATTGTTTCGAATTTTAAACTCTGGTTTTGCTTCTAGAAACAATTAAACTTTCTGTTTCGATTCAGACATAAGAATCAAAAATCAGTTTCGATTTTGGTCGATAACAAACAAAAGTGATTTTTATTCTGTTTCGAATTTTAAACTCCGGTTTTGCTTTTAAGGAATCAGAATTAAACTTTGTATTCTGTTTTGATACGGACATAAGAATCAAAAATCAGTTTCAATTTTGGTCGATAACAAACAAAAGTGATTTTTATTCTGTTTCGAATTTTAAACTCCGGTTTTGCTTTTAAGGAATCAGAATTAAACTTTGTATTCTGTTTTGATACGGACATAAGAATCAAAAATCAGTTTCGATTTTGGTCGATAACAAACAAAAGTGATTTTTATTCTGTTTCGAATTTTAAACACCGGTTTTACTTCCAAAGAACCAGAATTAAGCTTTGTATTCTGTTTCGATTCGGATTTAAGAATCAAAAATCAGTTTCGATTTTGGTCGATTCGAAACAAAAGCGATTTTCATTCTGTTTCGAATTTTAAACTCTGGTTTTGCTTCCAGAAACAAATAAACTTTCTGTTTCGATACGGACATCAGAATCAAAAATCATTTTCTCTTTGGATATTGCACTCAGAAATCTGTATGCTATTGGTTTCTGAATCAGATCCAAAATAGGTAGTTTTAGTTCGGTTATTACCTACAATTTGAAACCAAATCATAATCAAAACTATAGATTCCTTTTCAATCGGAATCTTCAAACCGAATGAAAATAAAGATATTAGGTTTCATTTAGCAATATCGAAAAAGATGTTGAACCAGTGACCGATAGGTTCGAGGAGTTCGCAAAAGGGGTTTGTAGTTGAGTCCATAATGCACTTTGTGTGCGAGTTAAAAAAAGAGGGATGAAAAGGGTTTATCGAACGGACTGTGGAATAATGAACGACAAAGTTAGACCACGTTTTTTGCATTGATGTTGACTATGTATATGATGTGTCTGCGCGCAGGCGCCTATATTCCCAACCACCTTCTGTCAATTTATACTTGTGTTTCTAGGAAAAAATGTGTATATGCATATATGTATTCAGAAGCTTATATACTAAACGTAACGTCACGTCTCGTCTGTAACCTCGTCGTAAGTAACCCCCACCGATAGATGGTGGTGTAGAACCTCTCGACGGCTCGTCACTGCTTTTCGCTCACGATGTGGGTACGTATTGATTTCAGGGAATAAATAGACCGCAATCTGTATTATTCAAGATGCGTTCTCCAGTTCTTTGCCGAGAACTAGATACTAGCTATTTTCCTATCATAGAATAAGGTAGGAATACTTCTAGCATTGGCATATTATGTTGCAACGAACTGAAACCACGACCATTCATATTAAAATATTCTATACAAATTCGTTTGTTTTTACTTAGCCAAAGTATTTCCAAGAAACTCAAATTGAGACAATTAATAGCATAAAATGGTTACATTTTACTTTGAAATCTTTGGAAAATTGAGTTTGAAGTTGAATTCGACCATGTCCACAAGCACCAAACTTTGTAGACAAAGAATTCAAAATTTCATACATTTCTAATGGATAAATGGGATTATTATCTGATTGGGGGATAAGACTATTCCACTGCATCGAGAATCTAAAAATAAGAAGGGAATGTATAATTCGTATATAGTGTGGTGTGTACGAGAATGATGCATGTATTATGACTTTGATGCACGACTTTGATAACGTGCCATGCCGTCTTTCTGCCGATCTATTAATGAACTCTCAATTGCTCCACTAACAGCTAACAGCTGGTGCCTTCTAACGATACATGACGTAATCCCAGTCGGGGAGAAAAAATTTTTTATCAAACAAATGCACCACCGTCAATAAAAGGAAAACAATTACCAATTTTTCAAAAATGAATGTTTCAACCAAAAGAAGCTTAACAAAAAGTCAAAAAAAAAAATCCGTGATAAATTCCTCTCTTTCATTACACCTATATACAATCTTCAATAGACAGTTTTATTATCCTCGCGTCTAAAGTGAAAGAAAAAATATGAAGCAGAGGGGGACAATAAGGGTCTATTTCAGACATCTTAAAAGCCTACAAGAGACACACACTGACGTTATGGTAGACGCGTTTTTATGCAAAATAATGGTACGCAAAAAGCTTCATTTTACGTTCCCGTTTCTCGTAAGTCTGCCAAAATAGCAACATGCTTTTGCGGTAGGTCAGAAAGTGAACAGTATGTGTTTTTAAGTCGTGTTTTATTCACGACTGACGACTTTGCGTCTGACGAGTCACGCAACGATGCAATGAGATATACAACTTTCGCTCACTCGCGGATAATTTCACCTTAATGTTAAACAATGAATATTTTACCTCAAAATTAGTGCAATATTATCATTTTTCCTTTTACTATAAATAGTCCTTGTTGTTGTATAATGGACATATAAGAAAAGAGGAAGACAAGAGTGTATTTTGTGTGAAAGAGGAAAGTAATGTTTGAATCTAGTAGTAGACTGCTTGAATTACTTTATATGTGACTCGATATGTGCTGAGGCAACCACACACGTGTTTTGTTATAGGACCGGGTGACTTCTCACGTTACGTGCATTATGTGCACATTTGTATACATATGTACTATGGCCTTCTTTTATAGGCCCATCTTCATCTCCTTTTTGCACATTTCTATCTCTCTCTCCCTCTCTATCTGTCTCGTTACTTTCTGACTTTGAGCTGTTCGCAAATAGCAAACGCTTCTATATATTTGCATGCAGCTTTTTTGTTTCGTTTCAAGCAAACCAGAACGCGAACTACAATTTTGCCAAACATCTTGAATCAAAATCACCCATTATTGTCACAAAAAATGCTATACAATATGCTAAAACAATTAAATAATTTTACAAGTATAAGTAAAATTCTGGAAAAAGGAAATTTACGGAGGATCATCAGTAATGGTACACAGAAACAACAGAACGCGCACTACAATTTTGCCAAACATCTTGAATCAAAATCACCCATTATTGTCACAAAAAATGCTATACAATATCGTAAAACAATTAAATAATTTTACAAGTAAGTAAAATTCTGGTAAAATGTAATTTACTGAGGATCATCAGTAATGGTACACAGAAACAATTTTCATTTTGTAATATAAGAATTTGTATATATGAAAAAAATGTATAAGAACGTGTCATCACGTTTTCAAGTAATATATAAATATTTTCGAGGTTTCATCATCGCTGGTGCAATTAGGAGGAAAAGATGGCTAAGATCGTAATTAAGACCGTACACCAATTATGAGAACGTGCACACGTCGAGGTTTAGCGCGTAATCTCACCTTCTCTCACACATTCTCTTCTCTTTTCATCATCAGATCCTTTTTTTTCTCGCGCAAAAGCATGATGCATGCAATATACTTGCGAGAGCTTTTTTTTCCACACCTCTCTTTTAATTTGCACCAGAAACCTGTCGTCGACGCCATAATCTGTAGCATACACCTACGAAATTTTCAAATCTTAAAATTATTTTCGAAAAATGATGAGAAATAATTTTCTTGATTCAAAACTAAATTGTACTTGTCCTGATGCATAATACACACATGGTATAAATAAGTGAAATATTCACAGGTCGTGAATCGAGATAAATCGTGTGCGATTATGCGATCAATGAAAATGCAAAGGGAGCCGAATATGGACTAGACTGCAGTAAAACCAGAATGGAAATCAATACAGTGTCTACACGCTCCTCAGAGTCTGTCTCCTGTTTTCTCCCTCTCTCTCTCTCTCTCTCTCTCTCTCTCTCTCTCTCTCTCTCTCTCTCTCTCTCTCTCTCTCTCTCTCTCGCCCTTTTTATCTCTCTTCCTTTCATCCCCTCGAGGCATCATTGGTTTATGGAATTTCTGTTCCTGCACGGATTACATTCTTGTCAGAGATAATACCAAACCCTATTCTTTTTCTCCCGAAACAATCTTTGTTAGAAACATTTTTTTGTTCTAAAAATTCGACAAAATGTAAACGAAGATTAGCAAATATTTCTGATTGTTTTATATACAATTCCAAATCGAATAACATTGAAAGGAACAAACAGAGAGTCAGCAAAAATTGTGGATTCATCAATCTTTCGTGTTTCTTACATCCACTTATGGAGGTCTGTGATTTTTCGACTTGGACCCGCGGATCCTTTTATGGTGGTCGTATTTCACTACTGGGATTTCTCTCTCTCTTGCACCGTATATGCCACAAGTGCAACAGACTTTATTGTGCCAGGATCTTTGTCCGTTCACACGGCCTTCGAAACGCCTTTTCAAGTATATATCTATATATACTTATACACGTTTGAAAAGAGAATGATGCTGCTGCACCCATACACTTTTCGCATATTGCGTACGCTTGCAAAACTGCAACCGTTCTTATTTACGCATTCAATGGGTGGGTCCCGCGGTATATCGTGAGAATGATATTTGTCTTAAAGACGTTTAAGAATCAATAAGCAAAACGTTTTATACGGAATATATTTACATAGCCACTTGTAAGAAAATAATGAATGAAACATTCATTCAATAATGCATTCTCAAAAATATCAACATAAATCATGTGCAGATAAATACATATGAAAATCAATAAATGCTATAGTATACTTCAATTACGAGAAATCAAATGAAATTTCTGAAGAATATTGAAAATATGATGGAATATTTATATTTTAGGTATACTGCAAGATAAAAGTAATTCTTCTTTTGTGTTTCCTTATTCAGTTTGAGAGGACATTGAGGGAGAAGTATTCCTTTCAAATAAAAGATTACTTTTTTCAGGGTGCACCATTAACTGAAACTACTATACATGTTCAGTAATAGCTATTAAAAGCGATACCTACGGAAGTACTTCTTGTTTAGAATTACCATTAAGGGAAAGTACTATCTGTTTAGTATTACCATTAAATGATAGCACTTGCTTGGTATTACCATTAAACGAAAATGTCATTCGTTGGCAGTACCATTAGACGAAGGTGCAATTAAAGTAAACTACCGCTGGTTATAGATGAATTAAATTAAGCTCAAGTTTTGCAACGTTTCGAGGAACAGAGAAAGAGCAATTACCTGAAACTCCCATGTTGTTAACTACTACGAAAAGGTATTTTATAACAGTACTAGTGGTCGTCACTTGCTTTCTTTTTCGGAAACACCAAACAACTTTCATTCAAAACACAAAATATTCTCTTAAGAAGAAATGCGAAACAAGTTTTAATTAAATTCGAATAAAAATTTTCACCGGTTCAAACAAAAATCTAAACCATGCTTAAATCTAATAAATAAATCTAAATGCTTATTGAAGCATTTCTATCACTCTGAAGAAGATTAATTAACAAATGTTTTTTCAACATTACAGAAACAAACTCTAACACAATTTGATATTTCAGAACTAATTGTTGATCCTAAACAAAAATTAAAACCAACTTTTCTCTTCTAGAGGAAACAAAATTTTAAAAATGACAATAATTACCTATATCCAAACAGTTTCAAGAATCAGATCAAGAACAGTTTCAAAAGGACTCGAGACCAAAATTGATGTTTACATTTTTGAACGCGTTTTTAGTTGATCAGCTGTTTAACCATGAATTTGGCCGACCTGAACAACTGAGTGTAGACATAAAATATACGGGCGCTCACTTGTCTGTTGCGACACTTGTTTTGTGACCTGAATTTGTACTCCCTCTTTCTCTTTTATCAACCCACTACCACACTTGCCCACCGGCGTTGATCGTCAATATACAAGCACATTATGTACAAAAACCGACACATATGCATACACACGTCATCTTATACAAACATAAATGCAAAATTGCCGTACGTAAGCGAGAGAAACTCAAGACTGGCGTTTCTAGATCACGCAGTGTAACAACCGATTTCATATTGAGAGAAGCCCTTTTAACGAAAAATCGCCCTTATTTCACCCTAGTTACACTCCGACCAGTCTGGCACTACAACAAAAGTGCAAGGAGTCTGTGAATTTTGCGCGCTCGATATTGAATTCTATAGTCTTCCTCCTCTCATTTCGCACGCTTGCAATGGAGACGAAAAAGGTCGTTCTGAATATTCAAAAAATTATTTTCCTACAGGAATGATATGCTCCTATTTATTATTTTTCTTGGCATTAGAACGATAATTGTAATAAATATTAATGTTAGAAATCTCGAAAGAAAATTAGGTGGAAAGGGGAACCAGGGTGTGCAATTTTTAGTCAGTCGTCCAAAAACGGTCCTGCGGTAAATGTATAAAGTTGAACGGTTCAAAATAAAGTATAAAGTTTAAAAGAATCTCGGAAAATACTACCAAATTAATGTTCAATAAAGTCTCAATATGTTAATTGCTTTTATCTCACAATATTTCTATAAAGTTCCAAACAGTTTTCACACATACAACTGTGTTTTCACAAACAGTCGTTTTTCCATCATAAATTGGATGTTATTTATGAAAATGATTAAATATGTTATTTATTTTCACAATTAATCGGTAATTTACGAAACATGTTTTACAGCAAAATCGATTGTCCTTCCCGCCGCATTGAAAATTTTATTGATTCTCTCTCGGCATATATTATTTCTCTCGCACTTTCTTTATGCCTTTGATGTAGTTGTCGTTCGATATAAAAGTCTTTATGGTATACTAACGGTATACCTTAGACGAGGACTAAACCATTCCCACATCCCGTCTTGACGACAACCCTCTCTCGCTTCTATTTCAAGCAATATATATGTCTATCCATAAACGCGATATTAATTAAATTAATTTCATACAGACACAACGTCTGACAGTAGTATTCAATCTTGACATAAAAATCATTGCACTATCTTTTTCATTTCAAAGAGGATCTCTCGTACGCCTCTTATATTTCTGTCTCTCGTGATATCGTGAAACGAGTATTATATACCTCTAATATATCTTTTCAACCGTGTATCGTAAGGTAGAGTGAATATTCATAATCATATAATATAGACATAAAATATTACACTTCTTTGAATTAATGAATCCCTTTCTTTCTCGTGTGGAAATTGAAAATTGGTCCTAACCGGGTTTTATCTATTTTGCCCTATTATTGCCCTGGTCTTAAAATGTTTTTTTGATGCCATTTTAGCTAGGTCCTAATTAGTGTGCCTAAGTAACAAATAAAAACAGACTTAATTAATTATGGAACAATAATTATTTTTTTGAATAATTAAACTGACTACTCTGTTAGGGCCAAGTTAGGACTCAACTATTTCAATGACGGAAAGTATTTGTTTCGGTGTTTTACTGATTTATTTTAGAAACCTAGGTTTAGAACTATCAAACAAGCAATCACTATTATTCGGAAATATTACTGAATGAAGTCGTTATTATTCTATTGTCCTATTTCACCCTCTATAATATTGTTCCAAAATACAATAGCTAACAATTCGATCCGACTATTAAAAATTGAAACTACTGTTTTTTAAATTTGAGTTTAATGTTTGTTGATGAGGAACAACACTAACCAAAATTTTGAATATTCATCGAAAAATAAAATTTCATGATCCAGAATTTGTGAACGTTCAAACGATGGAATTATTTTTCAATATAAATATTTCCCCAAAACTTACTGATTTGAAAAGCAAAAAAAATTGAACAATTTGAAACTTTGGAATTTATTTTTCAAGAGATTACGAAATATACCTAATTATAATGCTCCCAAAGTTCTGAACGTTCAAATGAACGAAATTTGTTTCTTCCTTCTTCAAATTACAATTGTTTTATAGCAATATTGCTTAAAATATGAAAAAATAAATTATAAACTTACCTAATTCTTAATTCACGTTCCTACATTTAATTAAAGTTAATAATTATTTTAAATATTTGTGTCAGAAAAGGATTTCGTTCATTTGAACGTTCTAAACTTTTGGCTCATTAATTATAAAAAAATTTGATCTTGGAGAAATAAATAAATTTCAGGTTCAGATCTTTGAACATAAAATCTGGCTAACATTTTGTTTTTTAATGTCATTCCACTGTCTGTTATTGGATCACTTCTTTTTATAAACGTAATCTTTACAAAGTGAACTAAGGAAAGAAAAGTTTCTAAAACAAGAACTTAAAGTTTGTCACGCTAGAGCCAGCAGCATCAGCATAAAAATTGTGTATTCTTTCCTCAAGTTAACCTCGCTTTGTCGATCGAGTAACCAGTGACAGTGCGAAAATGCAAGCTCAATGTTGGAAAATGCATGCCAATCACGAGGAGAGAGTCTTGAGAATAGCAATGCGACTATAGCAGATATAACTGTAAAATGTTATTTAACGTCATTTATAACCAATGAATCGACAATAGCAAATCACAGAAATTAGCAATCTCGTCCTTATTGAATTGTAAATCCCTTATTATGTCCTCTAACAACTTTGGTTTCATAAAATGATCAATAAAAATTCAAACTAACTTCTTAGAAATAAATTACACTCTCTCTCTCTCTCTCTCTCTTATACACTCACACATGGACTCATGAATCGCGAATTAATTTCGCAAACTCTAAACACGTGACAACTGAAATATTTCCCAGAAGTAACCAATGTCATTCCGTATACACTAAAAATATGACCATAGAGTTGTAGTTTTGCGAAAAAAAAAGAAATGCTTGCGTGTGTGAACACATACGTCGCGCAGAATTCTTAAAATCGGTTTTAAAATGCAAATAGTGTCTGGGACGATACAATACTCCTATACTAACACAAGCGGGTATTATTTCGTCGCACGTAAAAGCGCGGACAATGCCTCGTTGCAAACTAGACAATATTGATTCGTTATTTTCTCTTGTGAGAAAACTTGCGAAGGGAAAAATATATAAGAAACTTTCTCATTTTTTGAACCAATGGCAAAAATTAACAATTGTAAAATAGGAAAAAAAGAGCTTACCTTAAAACTGTTGTTGAAGTATTTGTAGTAGTAGTAGTAGTAGAAGAAGAAGTAGAAGAAGAAGAAGAAAAAGCGTTATAATCACTAGTTGAGATGATAGAGACTTTCGTAGCACTCGAAATTGTCCAAATTTCCAACAATGTAACTGTTTATCTGTTATGCATAATACTCGTACTTTCATACACACTTTGTAGAATAGATTCTTCTGAATAGTAATTATAAATATATCTGTCTGCAGGTACTTGAATGTCCTGGTTTCGTAGTTATGTTTCCAAGGATTGATGAGTGGGAATCGCAGTACTCGCTTATATATCTATATGTATATTATAATTCCGTTTATATCCGACGTTAGAGGTAATGAGTGCGACGATTTTCCCAGTGCAGGTATTTCTTTTTTTTTTTTTAATCAGGTTGTTTACGAGTGCGCGTGAGAAAAAAAAGGTACGCTCCTCGAAGGTATAATCTTAGCGTGAGTGTAACACGAGGATCGTGGTTTGTGTATCTAGGTGCTGGTGGTTGTGTCTTTAGTACCTAAATATATGTTTATATTTATTTATATATATAAGTATATATATAATTTTTTTTCTTGTCTTTAAATATACATTTATATATTGATTTTAGCGCAATTTAGCGTGTGTACTGTTTCTGCTCCTGAATTTTTTTCTCTCTCTCTCTCTGTAATTATCCGTTTTGCTCTTTGATTCTTCTAAATAATGTTTTCTAGTTGCGTTGGGATATCTAGGCACTATTGCGCTGCGGAAGGTAAATTTAAAGGTACTTGTAGGTACGAGGTATTTTTTTCGAAGGTAGAGTAGTAATATGTGTGTGACGTTTATTCTGGTAAACACGTCACTGATCGGTTTAAACAGGTTGTTAAAAAGACTTCCTTTTTTCTTAGGTTTTCACTCCTATCGAATAATCCTTCAAACAGGATCTGGCCCTCATCGATGGGGACTTGTAAAGAAGGTCAGAAGTCGCTATCACCTCCTCGCGTTTCCCCGCTTAACCACATCGTCCTCACTCGTTGAGCCGTCCTTCTTCAATTCGGATCCAATTTTTAACACCATCTGTAAACAAAAATTCATTTCTGTAAAAATTCGCTATTATCATGGTCCATAGAAATATTCCAATATTAAAAATTTAATTTACAACGCAAGGATTTTTAGCTCGCAATTAGAGGAGATTATTTATTAGCACTAGGATCATTTCAATCTGCAGACTTCACTTTCTGCTTGCTTATTTCTGTCATTTACCGACAAATGCAGCTTTTATTTCGCCGGAAGTCTGCCCGGGATCGTCAGCTTTATGTATACCGGAAGCGACAGGAGGCAAAATTGCAAGAAAATATAGTTCAATTTAAAATGTAAACGAAAAGATGTCTTTCTGTTTGCAATTAAAGTCGATGGTGATGCTTGTAAAATGCGCAATAGTGTCAAATTTATTAACACTTTACCGACTTTTTGCATTCCATGTTCTAAAAATAGACTTCAAAATCCTCATAAATTGCAACAAGAGAGAAAAGAACAGAAAATAATATCACATATGCAGGCATCACAGTACCTTTTATCCTCAAAAAAGGGGAAAAGGGGAATTTTTTTTTTGAAAAAGGGGACAAAAAGGGGACAAAAGATATACCCAAAAAATAATAGTTTTAAAAGTCATATTAATAATGTATTAATAATTTTACAATTTCTTACAGTTTTGGGCTCTAGTAGGAAATAAGTTTAATATTAAGAAAAATTTTTAATACATATCTACATCACATAAACAATATATATGAGCGATTCCATGAAATTTACATATGACTTCTAAAATTCGGCCAAATATTTTTTCTTTCATTCTTCACTGACAAAAAAGGAATACGTATTTTTCTATTTTTTTCTTTGAGAAAAATTTTTTAGAAAAATTTTTATTAAAAAAATGACAATTATTTACAAAAAAATTAATTTTTTTTAATTTGGGCATGATTTTTTTAAATTTTTTCTTTTATTCCACACTTGGA
>JUFY01028797.1:0-12962 GCA_001855655.1 Leptopilina clavipes | reverse complement strand
TACATGGCGTTACTCTGGTAAGACCATGGAAAAATTATTTATTATTATTTTTTTTTATTTAGGCATTCAATGCCATGTCATAACCCTGGCTCAACACACAGACGCCTTTACCCTGTCAAAACCATGGCAAAAGTAATTTCACTTTTCCTTAAAAATTGATATAAGCTATACCATGGCGTAACCCTGGCCTAACACACCGACGGTTCTACACTGTCAAAACCATGGCAAAAGTAATTAAACGTTATTTTAAAAATTAAGATAATCTATACCATTGCGTAACCCTGGCCTAACACACCGTCGGTTCTACACTGGCCAAACCACGGCAAAAGCAATTAAATGTTATTTTAAAAATTTAGCTAATCGATACCATGGCATAACCCTGGCTCATCACACAGACGCTTTTACCCTGTAAAAACCATGGCAAAAGCAATTTAACTTTAATTCAAAAATTAAGATAATCCATACCATTGCGTAACCATGGCCCAACACACCGACGGTTCTACACTGGCCAAACCACGGCAAAAGCAATTAAACGTTATTTAAAAAATTGAGCCAAGCAATACCATGGCATAACCCTGGCTCAACACACAAACGGTTTTACCTTGTCTAAACCATGACAAAAACGAATAAACGTTTATCTAAGGTAAAACCCACGATGTGTTGGGCCAGGTTTACGCAATGGTATCGCTTATCTCAAATTTGATAATAAAATTTAATTGCTTTTGCCAAGTTTTTGACAAGTTTTTGACGTCTGTGTGTTGAGCTAGGGTTACGCCATGGTATCGATTATCTTAATTTTTGAATTAACGTTTAATTGCTTTTGTCGTGGTTTGGCCAGTGTAGAACCGTCGGTGTGTTAGGCCAGGGTTACGCCATGGTATCGCTTATATTAATTATTAAAATAACGTATAATTACTTTTGCCATGGTTTTGACAGTGTAAAGGCGTCTGTGTGTTGAGCCAGGGTTATGCCATGGCATTGAATGCCTAAATAAAAAAAAATAATAATACATAATTTTTGCCATGGTCTTACCAGAGTAACGCCATGTACTAAACTGCAAATGTTGCTAAAATATTAATAAGCTTTACTGCCGCTGTTGAGCCAGTCATTTTCCAGACCCTGGGAAATGTTCATTAGCAAGGGTATTTCCAGGGACGATATCAACCTTTCCCTAGGCTTTAGCCAAGGTTTTCATTGTCTCTATGAAACCTTTTCCTAGGCTATTGCCAGGGTCGATCATTTTTACGCGGGTTGGTATGACGAAAATGAAGAAGAATGGTTTTTATATGACGCTTTCATATATTACGTGGGAGGTAAGTATTTATTGTATTTGTGTAGTCTCAAATTTTGAGGTTAGGGTATACAGGAACCCACGTTTTACCGGTAACCTAAAGGCATTACTTTGATTATTATTTCTTTATATTTCATTATATCTATCATTATTAAACGTTTGTGTTATATATATAATTAGTTTAAATAATTTATATTATTATTAACTAGAAAAATTACATGTTTAGTTACTAATTATTTTTATAAATATAATTATCAATATTTTAGTCTATATAAATATATTTTCCTAAATTATATATAGTATATTATTATTCTGATTTTTTTTTTTAATTTTAATTTTGTAAAAAGTATACTAAATAAGTAATTATAAACATTTTATCTCTAATGTTTCTAAACGCAGAGGTACTATGAAGCTCAATTGTCTATTTTAATTCCTGCAGATCTTAGAATTTAAAAAAAAAAAATAATTATTGTTTAAAACACGTAAGTAATTATAAACATTTATATAAATATATATAAATATAAATAAAATTTTTTAAAATATTAAAAATGCTTTACTTATACTAAATGAAAAAAATTTAATATGTTTTATAAATTTACAAAAAAGTATTTAGTTAATTTTAATTAATACAAAAAATTATATTTCACAGTTTTAGTTATTTAATATCTATAAAATAATGTCAAATTTTTCAAAACTTTGTGAAAAGTATAAATTATTAGTAGACAATTAGTTACTTAGGATATACAAACTATTTTTTACAGTATTAGCAATTAAATATACATGAAATAATTTCCATTTATTTTAAACTTTGCGAAAAATGTGAAAACTAAACATTGATTTTAATAAATTTTTGAAATAACATTAAGCAATTCTAATTTAAACAAGTCCATAACATTTTAATTAGTTTTGTTAACGAATAGTTCTTAAAAACTATGATATTTTATAGTAATCACATAGTAAGTTTCTATAATCCAAAATGAAAAGAATTTAAAATTTTTTATTATTTTAATATATGAATTGAAATTACACAAGGTATGTAAAAAGTTTCAAATTTTTTTGCAAGTAGAAAACATATTAAAGGTTGCGAAAAATGTTAAAGAACAAAAAACAAATTATTAAAACACAGAAAATAAAAATTTCTGTGTAACTCACGAAATCGAAAAAATAGTTGTGAAGAAAATTGTCATATTAAAACAAGAGGATTTCTAATCAGAGCTGATTACCAAAAACGAACAACATGAAAATATAAGCGAATTGGTATTCGCGCATCATTCTACTTTACTACTTCTAAATTAAAAGCAAAAGAAAATTTCTATCATTGGAATATTCTATTATTATTATGTATGTTGGCACTTGGTTGACCGTTCTGATATTTAAATGCTAAAAACGTTTTAAATTTATATTTTACAACAAATAATAAAAAAATTAAGGAAATTCTTTTACTCGCTTGTTAATTTTTTATTAAATATCCACAAATTAATTTTTAATTCTCTTCTTATTTAAACATTGTTTAAAAATTTATTTAAATGGAAACGTAAAAATTAAAAATTTTTTTTTTCTTTTCTTCCGAATTGTCAATGAACATTTGAAAATTTAGGCATTTAATATACTTTAAAAATAATGTAAAATTTTTCATAAAATTTAGTTTTTACACTTCTTTCTACAAAATTTTTCAAAAAAAATTTAAAAATTATTTTATGAATATTTAATAACTTTTATTAATTATAAATTTAATATTGTATATTTTATATCAAATGTACAAATTTTTTATAGAAAGTAAAGAAGATGTTGATAATCAAGCCATGAATAAACGTATAAGGAAACCTACTCAGAAGGTGCTACAGAATGCTTCTTGTAGTAACGAGGAACGTGATGACCAAGATAAAAAATTTGAAAAGGTATTTCATTCTAAATGTTTATTTTAATTTAAAAAATCACACTTTAATACTTTTTAAAAAAAGGAACTTAAATTATTTTTAAAATCGGTTTTACTGAATTCAAACCTTAAAAATTTGTCTCAGTTATATTTTAAATAAATACTAAAGAAAACTTAAAAAAAAAGTATTGACAACTTTCTATTTTTACTTTAAAAAAATTTTAAACTTTAAACTTTAAATTTACATTTGTCGTTTAGAGCGCAAAATTACAAGCCGGGAAAGATCATACTAGAAAGGAAATACTGAAGCAACACAAAAAAAATTTACTGATTAATGGAAGACAAAAACTTACTGACAAGAATATTAATCTTAATTACAAAAGCACAGAAGAGGCAAATTGTTTTCAACATGAAAAAGAGGATGATATGTTGAAAGAAGTAGATGATGTATTAAAAAAAGTGGATGATCTACCCAAAGAAGTGGAAGATGTACCCAATGAAGTTGAAGATGAGCAAAGAGAAGTGAATGATATTGGAGGAGAAGTAACTGACGATGAAAGAGAAAAAGATGACTTGGGGGAAGAAAACGATGATATGGAGGAAGAAGTTGAAGTCATACCACAAGAAGTAAATAGAAACCGAGAAGCTGAACAGCAACTACAAAATGTCAGAAGAAAGAAACAATTCAAGGAATACAACAAAATGGTATGTTTTATTTTTAATAATATTAATAATATAATAATAATATTAATATATAGAAGTAATTGATGATTATAATGAGGTACGTAATAAGGATCAAACATGAAAAACTATGGAATAATATAAATCAAATTTATTTTATTAATTTATTAATTTGAATTTGAAATTAAAAAAATTAAACAGAGTGAGAGCTAAGTGGTCAACTGTTAATTAATTTATAATATAAATTGATTATGAATTATAAAAAAAATTGTAAATAATAAACTTCTTCTTCTACCCTTCTTTATCAAATGCATAATCAATCCTTTGCTTTTCATTTAATATTTTTAAGACACAAGATGAAAAGTTTATTATTCCTTAAAGTCAAGATTTTTAAAAAACAACAAAAATTTATATTTTGACGGCTCTGCCGACCTCATTGAAAACTGCAAAATTTTTTATCTAATTATAAGAATGATATAATAAAAAATATGTATCAATTAAAAATAAAATTACCGTATTATAATTTTAAATGATGGTCCATTGAATCAAACTACCAATGTCAGTTAATAAAAAAGTACATATACACTCACAAGTACACAAATACACCTAAATAAAAATTTTATTTCTAAAATTTTCTTTATTCATATAAATTTTAATTTGAACAAAATAATAACTATTTTTACGATTTTTTAAAGAATTTATGTACTGCTGGTTATGATTATTTTCATCATCTTTCTTGTTTAAAGGTTTTCTTTGCTAATTAATACCCTCATAACACAGGGATATTCAGGATATCCCTGGGACATCCAAGGGATATCTTTTTGCTTTTTACTTCACTTTAAATTACTTCTTTCTCTTCTTCTACACACCAGTACACAACCTCCTTAAGTTTTGTTTTAATAATCTTTTTCGATTTATCGACATTTTCTTTAGTCAATCATACACTGTTGTGTTGCTCGCACATACGATCATTTAAAATTTTAACACGGTAATTTTATTTTTTATTGTATTAAAAAAAATAGATTTACATAAATGAGGACGTCTCATTCACGAATGAAGAATGGGATCTAATTATGAATGCAAAAAAAGAAACTTTACTAGTACGGAGAGTAGCAAGATTGATTTGGAAGGGTGACCTGCCCTCCAAGTGTCTTGATAGTGACATTGCTAAACCAAGGATCATGCAAGGACGAAGAACTACTTGTGAGCCAAAAAAATTGGAAGCTATTTGTGGTAAATAAATTTCATATGTTAAATTCAATACTTTAAAGTTTGTAATTAAATTTTTTAAATATTTTAATATTATTTTATAATCTATTCTCACAGACCTTAAAAAATAAGATTTTTCTACTGTTTTCAATAAATGCAACTTTTTTTTAATTTTTGTAGTATAAAATACGAATTCTTTTGGAGCTTATAGTGTAAAAATAAGAATCAACGCTTCTTTATATTAAAAATCAGAACATAAAAGAAAAATTTTTTGAATAAATTTTAAAATTTATTTTGAAATGGACTTTTTCAACAAAATTTTATGAGTTCACATATTGATAATTTTTCTAACTTAAATGATTTTTAAGAAAAAAAGAAACTTAAATTTTTTTATATCTAAAAATGTAGAAAACTCTTTCTGAGTTTATTTTTGAAATACTCTAAATAAAATTTTTTTTAAATATTTTTATGTCATAATAAAGATTGATTATTTTTATTAATTATTCTTGTAATTTATATAAAATAATTAATGTTTGTACAAGATCTATAGATTAGTAATTGTTAATAAAAAATATTGATTAGCTAATTAAAAGTATAATTGTTCTAATTAATTTTATACAAAAGGTACTTTAAAAAATTTAATTTTCTCATTTACAGTATCATTTATATAAGCAAAATTAATAATTTAATTTTCTCATTTACAGTATCATTTATGTAAACAAAATTAATAATTTAATTTTCTCATTTACAGTATCATTTATGTAAACAAAATTAATAATTTAATTTTCTCATTTACAGTATCATTTATGTAAACAAAATTAATAATTTTAAAAAATTATTTAAATTCTAATTTTGTTTTATAGTTATTGAATTTTAATTACAATTCTATAGTTATATTTTTGTGATCTAATATTAATTGTTTTCAAATCATGTTAAAAAATAATTACTTTGCAATCCAAGAAAAAATAAAGTTAATAAATTAGATTTACTTAAACATTATAGTCATTTTAACAAAAAAATCTTGGTTAAATAGAACAGAAAAGTAACTACAAACTTTTAACAAGAATTCTTATTACTTTAACTAGAAAAGTGGTATTTAAAAAAGTATTATGTTGAACATTTTAATTTGGCTCCCTTTATGTATTTAAACATTTAAATATTAATTCCTTAAAAATTATCTTTATAATTTTTAAAATAATTGCTTTAGTGACAACTTTCTATGCGAAATAACGAAAAATAGTTGACTGTACATTATTTATCCTAACACTATAGATATCGTAGGAAAGAGACTAGAAGATCGTAACAAAGTCACACATAGAGAAAGGATTGAGCATTTCGTCAGGACAAATTTGTCATCTCTGTTCAATGACGTCAATAAAGATAAACCTACCAGGGCAGAAATAAAAGAATTTTTAAGAGTACGACGAGAAGGACGAGGTAATATACATAATATACATAATAATAATAATTTGCTATTCCGTTATTTAATTATCTTTTGTTTTACATAATAATAATTTGCTATTCTGTTATTTAATTATCTTTTGTTTATATTAGCATAGTATAGTCTTTATATATATAATTATCTGATTTTTTAACAGGTTAAACATTTTAATTTTATAAACAAATGCTTTGACAGTTTGACATAGATATTTTAAATAAATTATTAATTTCACATTTGAAAGTATTTTAGAATAAAATATATTAAACTGTTTTAAATAAAAAGAAATTTACAAATAATGATTACGTAAGTAAAAAAATAAATATCCATAATTATTTTTTTTTATTTTTTTATTTTAATTGAACCACATATATTTCTTATTAAGGTTATATTAATATATTTAAGTTACTTGTGACACTTGATCTAATGGAAATTTACGTTGTTGATATAGGGAAATTTGTTTCTGTAATATTTATAATATAAAATTAATCTATATTTAATTTAAAAAAATAGTTATTTATGATACAAGTGCGTAAAATCGTTGATTATACGAGTGTGACGTTTGCAGCTCGAGCCAAAGGCGAGTGATGCAAGTCACACAAGTATAATCTGATTTACGCACGAGTGTCATACAACATTTTTTGCAACACTAAAGCACCTAAACTTGCAGCAATATTGGCAAAATTGCTGTAAATATGAGTATAGAAGGGAAACTATAAAATAAAAAATTAGAGAAGCTAAAATAAAAAAATGTATATATAAATTGTTGTTTATAAGTCTTATTTCAGTGTTTCTCATTAAGCAGTCACAACAAAGAGTAAAGTAAATTTCAGTGCGTAAAGTGAATCACTTTACACACCGTTCTATAAAAAGGCACTTTACACACAGTTTTCGGTGTGTAAAATTCAACTTTAGAGGTTAGTGTTGCAAAAAATTATTATTTACCATTATAGAATTTTTGATTTTTGAAAAAATAAAAGAATAATTTAAAAAATTTTAAAAGAACCATTAGTAAAATTCAAAGATATATTTACGTTGTTCAGAGGCGTCAATTGTTTCATATTCAACCTAGAACCATATTTAATTACGAATTATAAAATAAAAACATTTCTTTACCATTTTAAAGTTATTAAAATGTTTTATAAATTAAATATGATAAAACTGAAAATTTTAAAAATACATACGATTGATTGTTTAGAATCGTTAAAAAAACGCCAATAAAAATCACAAAAATGGTAAGAGAAATTCAAATTTAAATTTTTTTTTAATTTTAATGTAGATTGACTATTAATATTATAATAAAATGTTAATCAAAAAAATTATTAATTTTTATTCTTTTATCTAATTACAAGTTTGTAAATTTTTTTTAATTAAAAAAGTTTAATAGCTTTTGTTTTCAAAAAATTTAAGTATAATTGATTTTTAGTAAAAGAGAAAACAATATAACTTTAAAAATAAAATAAAATTCATTTATAAATAGATTAAGAAAAACGATGGCATATAAAGTTTTTCGCGAATTTAATTTTGCTACTTATGTAATAATTTACAAAAATTTTCTTTGTGGACTTTTTAGGCAATTGTATTCAAAAATTATTCTTTTTTACAGGGCAGAATATTAACGAAGAATGAAGTTCTCCACTTCGTGTTTCAAATCATTTTTAAATGTACTGAATTTATGTCGCTGACAATGTAATAATTATTGTAATAATTTGTAATAATAATTGTAATAATTTCTGCTTTATCGACTGCTTGAATAAGACGTGTGTTTGATCGATCATATATATTATTGATTTTCACACGATTATTGTTACTATTGAACTGTTGTTGTTGGTGAAATTATAGTTTAATATCAGTGTTTTATTATGTGTCAATTGAAACTGGTTTTTCATTGCAATTTGTGACATAATTATTGATCTTGCTTTGTATCAACTATTGTTGTTCTGTACGACCATGCCGCCTTGTATATTGTGCGAATTGCCGGTTTCCAGAAGTGTTGGTGACTCTTTAACGTGTGCCAAGTGTAAATCTTTGGTCCATCTTTCATGTGCTAATGTTAATATTAGTAAGAAAGATTTTGAAAAAATTAAAAAGAGTCCTAAAGATTATATTTGTGAAGAGTGTAAAAAACTGCCCGGTAGTGACATCTTGAGTATATCAGTATATCAGCTAATAGACACTTAGTAACGCAAGTGGTAACACCTCAGACTAATACTACTATGTCGAGTGATCTCATGCAAGCGATTCAGGAAGCAGTTGAAAAGGGGCAACGTGCAGCAGTCGCTGACTTTAAAGATCAAATTACCCAGTTCAAAAATGATATAACAGATATGATCAAAACGATGGACAATAAATAGAGTAAATTTAACTCTGAACTAAATGATACTGTGAATGAAATGAAAAACGACATTTCTGAAAATTTTAAACGCATAAACTCATTGGAAATTGATGTGGCTGCACATTCTACTGACTTGAATTCTGTCAAAGATGAAACACAAGAATTAAAGTCAAAAATTGATTTTCTTGGACGAAATTTAAACATCCAAGAGCAGATGTAGCTGCTTACCTTCATGGAAATTCACGGAATTCCTGAAAAGCCTGAAGAGGACTTACGAAATCTTTTTAATGATGTTACTGAGCAACTAGCAGTAACAATTGCCAATGAAGATATTTTGAATATTTATCGCATACGAAGAACACAAGGTACTTCTTCAACTGTGACACCTTCGATAATCTTTGTCAAATTATCTCGACAAGACTTGAGAGATAAGTTGATTGAGCAAAGGAAAAACAAAGCTGAATTCTCTACCATTAACCTCCGAGAGGCACTCACACCGCTAAACCGTAGGATCTATTCAACTGCTCTCACTTTAAGACGTGAGAATAAAATTATATATCTTTGGATATCCAGTGGAAAGATTTTTTGTCGGCAACAGGACGGTGGTCGCAGAATTCAACTGATGAACCTCGATGATGTGACTAAAATTAAATAATTTCTTCAGAAGCCAACGTTATCCAGTAAGTCCACAAGAAATGTTAGGAAACTATACTTCAATTTATTATTTCTTGTTACAAATAGATCCAGTAAGTCCACAAGAAATGTTAGGAAACTATACTTCAATTTATTATTTCTTGTTACAAATACATTTCGAGTTGTTATTAATTACATTAATATTTTTTATTTTTATCTCTTTATTAACTATTACTTTGAGTAAAAAAATAGTTTTTTTTCCTTCTTTCTGTCTGTAAAAGTAAGCGAAGACAAAATACATGTACTTATTATTTCTTTTTTATCTATTTCCTTATTTTTATTATATTCATTCAAAATATATACTGTTTATTGGATGTAATATTAAAATTCGCTTTTGACAAAAAGTTTAGTTTATTCTTGTCAATACTAGTATTTAATATTTGGAATCAATTTTCTTTTACTATTCGGTCCTTGAAAAGCATGATAAACTCAAAATGGAATTCTTGAGAATTTGTCATGTAAATGCTCAGTCTCTTCGAGCTCACATTGTAGAATTTAGGGATTTTTTTGACACTGGACATTATCATATTATAGCTGTCTCTGAAACATGGCTAACACCTAATGTTACTTCGAACATGGTTGAGTTGAATAATTATATACTTTTCCGTAGAGATAGAGAAACGCGCAGGGGTGGAGGAGTGTGTCTCTATGTTCACAGAAGTTTAAAGTCCTCTTTGGTGGCTATGAGTGTTGAGGGAACATATCCTACAGCTGAATTCTTATTCATTAAAATACAATCGAGGGTTGATAATGCTTTAATAGGAGTAGCTTACAAACCACATAATGCTTCTTTTGGCTTAGAACTAGAAAATCAAATCTTTTCATTAATTCAGTTCTTTAATAATATTATAATTATGGGTGATCTAAATTGTAATTTAAACATTCCTTCACCTAAAACTAACTACTTAACATCAATGATTTATTCTTCAGGCATGAGTATTGTACCTCACCACTCTACCCATCATCAGGGCTCTTCTAGTACCAGAATTGATTTAATTTTTGTTAATGATTTAGACAAAGTATTTTCTTATGGACAACAATCAGTAGCATTTTTAGCTAATCATGACTTAATATATATACAATTTGAATTTGATGGAAATCATTCCAATTTTACTTATAAATCTAATTAAATTCGTAATTTGAAAAACATCCCTGAAACTGAATTTATTTCACATTTATCGACCTATGATTGGCCAAGCATTTTTTCTGTACACGATATTAATGTAAAAGTTCATAAACTTACCTATTACTTAACTTCAGCCTTTGATAAGTTTGCGCATACTCATTTGTCGTGTGTGAAAAAAAAGTTTTCACCTTGGATGACCAATGAATTACGATAACTTATTAATAAAAGAAATAAATTACGAAGAGTAGCTAAGAGAACTAAAAATGCTACTGATCAATTTAAATTTCGTAAAGTCAGAAATTTGGTCCAAACAAAAATCAGAGATGCTTATAATAAATATAATTTTAATACCATTAAAAATAGAAGTAAATCTGAAGACATTTAGCATCTTCTGAGAAGACTTAACCTTATACCCAATAGAAAAAAAACAACTAATAATAATTTTCAGGCACATCAGTTTTTGAACATCTTTTCCTGCACACCAATTCAAATTCCTCCATTCAACGTTGCGCATTCGGTTTATAATAATGAAATTTTTGATGAAAATAAATTTTTCTTCTCTGACATTAATGCAGATAGTTTACTTAAGAATCTTTGACACATAAAAACTAATGCAATGGGACCTGATAATATTTCTATTAAAATGATTAAGTTAGCACTTCCCGTGATATTTCCCATCCTTCTTCATATATATAACTACTCCCTTTAAACAAGAACTTTCCCAGAAATATGGAAAATGAGTAATGTCCGTCCTATACCAAAGATACAAAATCCAAAAAGACTTGCGGACTATAGGCCGATTTCTATTGCCTGTGCTGTGACTAAACCACTAGAGCGAATTGTATGCATGCAAATGACATCCTTTTTAACAACAAATGAATTACTTGAACCTTTACAATCAGGTTTTCGATCCAAACATAGTACCTGTGCAGCTTCAATTAAGTTTACACATGATGTCAAGCTTGCTATGGATATGAAATACATTACAATTGTTGTCTTTTTTGATTTTTCTAAAGCTTTCCCTTCTGTTAACCATAATTTACTAGTACATAAACTTCATTCTTTTAAATTATCCAAAACTGTTTGTGAATGGTTTGAGTCTTATCTAAGTTTTAGATCGCAAAGGGTTATTGATGGTGTTATATCCCGATATATTTAAAACTTTATGAAACTTCATAAATTATTACCCCTTTTAATAGGCAAAACATTATACTTTAAAGTTAATATTATAAAATAATTATTTTTCATAACTTAATTAATTTATTAAAATTGTAAATGATAAAATGTTATATTCTTATATATTATATGCACATATATTATATATATGTGTGAATATAATATCGCTTTAAGTAACGTTCAAAATGAGAACTAATTACTATAATATTGTTACCCGAAGAGAAGATAAATGATCGACGTGACAATTATCATAATAACATCGACATGGTAGAATACGTAGAATGAAAGAACAAGTCAAAGAACTCTATCTTATGAATGAGAGTAACTATGAATGAAATGAGTATGACACATGCAAGAATGCATGTGTAAAAGAATGAAATCACGTATCATTGCAATATAAATTGTAACTAAAATTATAATGATTCAATATATAAATTAAGTTGTTTATGGTTTCTATTCTTGATGTGCATATTAAATTATAAATAATTTATAAATAGTTAAAAAGACTATAAAACAACAATTATAAGCAATTAATCGATAATCAAATAATATATCAATGATCGATTATCGATCTCAATATTAATCGATAATGTGTATATCATTGGTCGAATTCAATCAATATAAGACCAGATACGAATTATTGATAAATAGAACTATTAAATAGAAACTATGATACCATAGAAAAGGATTTTATTGCAATCGTACGTGCTCATAACTGTTTTAGCTGAAAACGTGCTCGTAACTGTTTTAGCCAAAAGCGTGCTTTTCTAGATCTTCTCCCTCTAATATATGGACTAAAAGTCCTATATAAACCCCTGTAAATCTAAGAGCGTCCGTCAAAAGTTCCAAGTGTCAATTCTGTACGAATAGTACTACTGTAGAGCGACCCTTCGGTTATTCGCGAATTTATTGTATTCTTTCCGTCAAAGGTGCAAGTTATTTTGTTTGTCACTTAGAAACTAGTTTCTTTCCCGTAAAAAGGTGCAAGATAGCCAATAGGTGCAAGTTGCTTCTCTCACACTTAGAAACACGTTTCTTTCCGTAATAGGTGCAAGTGACGTGAAGTAACACTTAGAAGAGGTGAAATATTGTTAAATTATCACAAAAACATTCAAGTTGTGACAGTTACATAAGTGT
>JUFY01028796.1:0-28308 GCA_001855655.1 Leptopilina clavipes | reverse complement strand
CTTGAAACTTGTTACTCGGTGGTTTTTGGGGTCGCTGATTACGAATCTGGTGTCAGTTTTTCAAAATTCAAAATGGCGGATCTAATATGGCGGACAAATTTTTAAAAATTTTCAAATTTCCTTGAAACTTGTTACTCAGGGGTTTTTGGGGTCGCTGGTTACGAATCTAAAGTCAGTTTTTCAAAAATCAAAATGGCGGATCCAATATGGCGGACAAATTTTTAAAAATTTATCAAATTTCGTTGAAACTTGTTTCTCGGGGGTTTTTGGGGTCGCTGATTACGAATCTGATGTCAGTTTTTCAAAATTCAAAATGGCGGATCCAATATGGCGGACAAATTTTTAAAAATTTTCAAATTTCCTTGAAACTTGTTACTCATAGGTTTTTGGGGTCGCTGGTTACGAATCTAAAGTCAGTTTTTGGAAATTCAAAATGGCGAAACCAATATGGCAAACAAATTTTTAAAAATTTATCAAATTTCTGTGAAACTTGTTACTCGGGGGTTTTTGGGGTCGCTGATTACGAATCTGAAGTCATCCATCCATTCATCCATTCATCCATCTATCCATCTACCATCCATTTACCCCTTCGTTCATACAACCAATAGTTCACCCTTCAATCCATCCTTTTACACACCTATCCATCCTCTCATCTGTTTATTCATCCACCAATTCCTTTATTCATCCATCCATCCTTCGATTCACTCCTATACCTCACTTCATTCGTCTGTTCATCCCGTAAAAGAATGTTGTTTTATATCAAGAGTTTGATTCATCTTGCGTTAGTTATTTCTTTCGTGTAACATCTTTTATTTGTTTACTTGCGACGTGAACTTCGCCTTCGAAATCCTATTTCATTTATTACCTGCAATATAAAAGTACATTTAGTAAGCAAATATTGTTTCAGCAGCTTGACTCGTCTTACGTTTATCATTTGATTCGCTTAGTATTTTATATTTAGGTAAACAAAAGTTTATATAACGGTTATAAATTTTTCATTTTTTATCCGTACTTCGAACAACTTAGCGTATTTTTGCGTTCTTGTATGAACTTTTGATTCGACTAAGGACATGGAAGAAGAGGTAGAGTTTGCCGATATTCCAAGCGATACTGAGTCTATTGACAACTTATATGACTCTGATCTTGATGAAGATGATGATTTGAATAGAACGGCAATGCGAATAACAGCTAGTGAGAATAGCAATTCTAGTATTCTTGACGAGGAGAATTCTACAGATTCCGACGATGATGTTTTAGAGAATGGTGAAAGGTGGGTAAAATCAGGAAAAGCAAAAATTAATGCTCCGTTCACGAAAACAGTTGGACCTAACATTCCCGATAATGCCAAATCACCATTAGAAATATTTCTTTGCTTATTTTCGGATGATTTGTTAGATTTGATTGTTCAAGAAACAAATCGTTATTTGCAACAAAAAGAGTATAACCATGCGCCTACAACTAAGGAGGAATTATTGATTTTTTTAGGAATTAATATTTTAATGGGAGTTAAAAAGTCTCCTTCCTATCGGGATTATTGGTCTGTAAATCCTCAGTTGCATGATCCGTATATAAGCTCGTTGATGTCAGTCATTCGGTTTGGATTTTTTCTTGGCAGTTTACACATCACTGATAACACTACAGAACCAAAGAAGGGGCAATCAGGATATGATAAATTGTACAAATTGAGACCACTTTTAGACAAGCTAAATGACAATTTTAAGAAATGTTGGAACCCGAGTAAACACCAAAGTGTAGATGAATCTATGATCAAGTTCAAAGGACGCAGTAGTATGAAGCAGTATATGCCTCTCAAACCCGTAAAGCGCGGATACAAGGTCTGGGTTAGAGCGGATGAAACGGGATATGTATGCGAGTTTCAGCTTTATACAGGTAAAACTGAAAGTACAGAAAAACAGTTGGGAGCCAGAGTTGTCAAAGACCTTACACGAGAGTTAGTTGGTAACAATCACCACGTATATTTTGACAATTTCTTCACTGGTGTAGACCTCATGGTATCATTGAAAAATGATAACATTTTCGCTTGCGGTACTGTACGTCAAAATCGTTCAAGATTGCCGAAAAGTAATATTCCTGATAAGGAAATGCACCACGGTGACAGCGATTTTAGGACATCCAATACAGGCATTCGATGGATCAAATGGATGGACAAAAAGGCTGTCTACTTTTTGTCTAACCATCACAATCCACGTGAAGCAGTATTGGTAAATCGTAAGCAAAAAGATGGCACATTGAAATCTGTCAATTGTCCTGTAATGGCTGCTGATTACAACGAGCACATGGGCTATGTCGATAAGGCTGATCAACTCTTGTCAACATATAAGATTGACCGAAAGTCCAAGAAATGGTGGTTGCGAATATTTTTCCATTTCTTGGATGTCACTGTAGTCAATGCTTATATCATATACAAAGAGAAGAGCGTGAAACTAATCTGTCTTCTAAAGAATTTAGGCTAAAGTTAGTAGATGCCTTAGTTGGACACAAGCTACCAAATTCAAAGGGTAGAAAACGTAAAGTTGCTGATGTCTCTGCTCATAAGCCGCAAGTATCCATACAAAAGCGACAATCGCATTCAGCTCATATGCCTGAAAGTATCACTTCACAAAGGCGCTGTGCTCATTGCAGTACAAAAACTAATCAAACCCGAACGACATGGATCTGTAAAATTTGCAATGTCCCGCTCTGCCTATCACAAACCAGAAATTGTTTTGCTTTTTACCACTCCTAAAGATAGGTTTTTATCCTCAAATTTCGTTCGTTCATATATTTTTAATTATTTATATTATTTATATCTTAAGATAAAAAACAAAAAAGTAAAAAAAAAATACAAAAATACAAAAAAATACAAAAAAAAAGAAAAAAAAAGAGGAACTAGCAGCTTACCACGTCCCCGTCGTTAGTTCTGGGTAATGCTAAGAGTAAGCATAGCATTAGATCCAACAGTTGTCGTTGTCCAGAATGACTGAATTATAATTTGTACACAGTTACACTAAATGACACAGAATTGTGAATTTCAAAGAACTGGCTTCAAATTTGTAATCAGCAACCATAAAAACCTCCAATTAAAAAATGTAAAGTAATACAGATAAATTTCAAAACAATTTGTCCGACATATTGAATTCGCCATTTTGAATTTTGAAATACTGACTTTAGATTCGTAATCAGCGACACCCAAAACCCCCGAGTAACAAGTTTCAAGGAAATTTGATAAATGTTTAAAAATTTGTCTGCCATATTGGATCCGCCATTTTGAATTTTGAAAAACTGACTTTAGATTTGTAATCAGCGACCCCAAAAACCCCCCGATAACAAGTTTCAAGGGAATCTTAAAAATTTTTTAAGATTCGTCCGCCATATTTAATCCGCCATTTTGAATTTTGAAAAACTG
The DNA here is from genome assembly GCA_001855655.1 of Leptopilina clavipes. Taxonomy (NCBI): domain Eukaryota; kingdom Metazoa; phylum Arthropoda; class Insecta; order Hymenoptera; family Figitidae; genus Leptopilina; species Leptopilina clavipes. The sequence goes on along the minus strand of JUFY01028796.1, from coordinate 24,902 downwards.
AGTTCAGGTTCGTAATCAGTGACCCCCAAAACCCCTGAGTAACAAGTTTCAAGGAAATTTGATAAATGTTTAAAAATTTGTCTGCCATATTGGATCCGCCATTTTGAATTTTGAAAAACTGACTTTAGATTTGTAATCAGCGACCCCAAAAACCCCCCGATAACAAGTTTCAAGGGAATCTTAAAAATTTTTTAAGATTCGTCCGCCATATTTAATCCGCCATTTTGAATTTTGAAAAACTCAGTTCAGGTTCGTAATCAGTGACCCCCAAAACCCCTGAGTAACAAGTTTCAAGAAAATCTGACAAATTTTTAAAAATTTGTCCGCCATATTGGATCCGCCATTTTGAATTTTGAAAAACTGACTTTAGTTTCGTAACCAGCGACCACAAAAACCCACGAGTAACAAGTTTCATGGAAATTTAATAAATTTTTATAAATTCGTCCGCCATATTGGTTTCGCCATTTTGAATTTCCAAAAACTGACTTTAGATTCGTAATCAGTGACCCCGAAAACCCCCGAATACCAAGTTTGGTTTTGATCTATCTAAAAGTTTGTTCAATAATGATTTTTTTCTGAAAAAAGAGCTTTTTTTTATAATGGTTTATTTATAATTGTTTATAATTATGCGTTCTGCATTAATTACTGTATTTGCTTTATTCCACAATGTTTCCTGTATACTTAAAAACAAACTTTGTGGATATTGCTTCATAAACGTTGAAACTAGAGATAAAAGTCGTCGACAAAACAGGTGGTAGGTATACCTACCACTATGCCGCAAAGGGTTAATGCAAAATAAACCACTACTTTAAATAATAATTAAAATAAATAACAATTTACTATCCCATAAGTTTTGTTTGAAAGTGACTATATAATTTTTTTCAAAATTCTGTATTTAATTATTAAAAACAGTCAAATAGTGTATGAGTTTTCTCAGAATTTTTTGTTCATTATTTAAGGTTCGATATCAAGAGTCTTTTTTGGCTTTTATGTACTTGAAGCGTCTATGTGCATGTCACTCTTCGATTAAACCTTCATGAATGTAGATTTAATCATTCTAACGTGAGCTAGAAATCAGATACCATTAGCTCTTGTCGTTTTCACGCTTCAATCTTCTACTTATCGGAGATCACACGGTTGGGTCATTTCAGTAAAAGCAGAGTTTCATGGATCGTCACACTGTGGTTCATCAGACTCCTAAAACCCTACTGTTCAAGAGACGAGATATACTCTCTACAGATTTAGATAGTGCCCAACATCAAAGTCTATGTATGACCGAATTTAGTTTCTCGGTGCTTAGAATATCTCAAAATTGATAGTTCCAAAATCAGAAACTTTCTTTTAATCTTAATATTTCGTAATATCTTTTTAATTATTAGCAAGGATAAGTTGTTCTAATTGGACAAGCCTGGTGAATTTTTAGGTTTAATCAGCACAAGAGGGATTGATGTCATTCAGGGCTGTGGTTCAAGATCTTAGCTTTTCTCTGTTTAAGGTTTCGTTGCTTCCTCTTTAGTCGGAAAGGAAAGGGGGAGGCTTTCGTGAAGATGGATGGAATGAGGTTCGTCCACGTTTCATACCTACTCTCCTTTTGGATCTCTAGGAGATGGAATAGCTCGGGGTTGCAATGGGTTGGGATGGGACAAGGCGTGTTGGTTCGAATAAGAGACAGATCTATAGCAGCAGCCCTGCACGAAGCATGAGACAGGCTAGCAGGCAGCGAAAACGTTACCTATAGTGGTAGGCCGTGGCTGTATTGATCAAGACGAGGCGGGACTCCTTCGCCTCTATTTCCGTTGTTGCCCCTATTCTTGCTGCTTTCTCGCGCCTACCAGAAACCTTCACTTCCATCCTCTCCTTGGTCTGCACTTGCTTTTAACCATTGGACCCAACACCAGATACCTCCATTTTCTATTATTTTCTTCATTGTTCTTTATAATCGACATCCTTTCTTTTTGCTTCTCTTAATTCCCCTTTTATTTCACGCCAAGCTCTATTCAGACAATCATTTCATTTTTGTTTTTCTTAGTTTAGTAATCATTACAATTTTCCTCAATTGCAAATACTTTCTGGTTGTTTTTAATTTACATTTTATTTTATACTTTCGGTCATCGTACACTTTAGTAATGAAATATTCCATTTTATATATTATATTTAGTAATCAAAATTGATTGAATATATAAATTTTAACAAATACTATATATTAGAGTGGATTTTAGAATACGGAAAGAAAAATTCTGCCTGAATGCTGTTTGTTAAAGATTTGAAGAGGATGACTTGAAGACAAACTTTAATATATGTGTGAAAAGAAGAAGTGAGTGGTTACTTCTTCAACTCTTTTACGCTTTGCCGCCCTGTCGTATTTCATTTTTCTTCTTCACTCCTCTCTTCAGAAGTTCGTAACTTAGAAACTGTTATCTTGGATTTTTTAACGAAATTGTTCACCCTTTCTTCCTGACAAGCGCATCTCTGTCATTGGAAGAAAATTAACTTCCGCTAAAAGTTGACGTAGAAAGTAATACTATTATCTGCATAGTTATAGAAGATAATTATACTACAATCAATTTACCTAATCTAATAATCAACGTAAATGTTAGTTTTTTAAACTCGACGCAGTGTTCAACATATAGTGACAGAATGCAGTCTCTGGTTCAATATCGAGCGGGCAGGTTGAGGGGAAAAGGATGAGAAACGGAATTAAAAAATAAAAAGTCACTGTCGCGTTGCTGGGGTGCAGTCGCGCGTACAAACGAGTTTACGTTTCACCCGTTGCAGATCAGCCCAAATGTGGGGAAAGATGAGAGATTGCGGTTTTCGAGGCTGGACAGAAATCTGAACGTAAAAAAAATTCCGCGCTTAGTCGACCCTCAGACCAGTGGCGTGTGCTTTCTGTCCAGGTTCCTATGTTCATGTGTTTCCAACACAACTGTTTGTGGACACATGAAAATAATTTCCACATTTCAGTAAATGACACGTGAACTTGATAGCAGAACATCCCTTTCGTTATTCACATGCAATTTGACAAAGATCTGTTATGACAATTGTTATAGTCAGTAAAATTTTTATCTTTGAAAAGATTTTTAGATTTTACAGCAGACGGATATTGAGGATATCCTACGGACGTCTTAAGGATAATCGGCAATTAGGATATATCTGAGAGATATCCGTAGATATCCTAAGGACATCCTAGAGATATCCTAATTTCCGGATACAGCTAGGTCATTCCTAAGATATCCTGAAATATCCGTTGCTGTTATAGTTCTTGACGTAAAAAGATCAAAGCTGTGATTTCAAAAGCCTCAAAAAAGATGCATAGAATGAATCTTTTTTAATAAAAAACGTACAAAAATGTTGCATCTATTTAATTTTCTTTCATCTTTTGAGAGTTTCACCTTGTGCAAAAACTCCTTCTAACTTTAATTGGTGTAGTTTTTATCGACGTAAATACACGTCTAGTTGTGTTATTTATTTGAATGCTTTTCCATGCGTCGAGGGTTGAAAGAAACCACATCGTTTACCACCACCGAATCGTTTCAAACCTCTGCTATCCTTTCGTCCTCAACTGACTCTTTATTACACGTGCACATGTGTGTTACCTTTATACTTTGATTAAAAATTGGTTTGTCTTTTATTTCATACCAGTGCGTAGTTTTTTGAATTTCTTTAAAAGAATTTTAGGTCTAGACTTTCGTCCACTATCCTAGGAATCCTCTAATTTTGATTTCTCTTAATCAGAATACATATGAAATAAGGATAGTATGACTTTAAGGAATTCTTATAATCCAACTAAATTGAATTAAAAAGAATTTGGAATAGGTTCTAATAAACTTATCTGAATGTATTAATCCACTGATTGAATAATAATACTTTCAGGGAAATTTGAATATTGTATAGAAGAAAAAGTTAATAAGAATATTTTATTAATATAAACTTACTTTTTATTTCGTTGTAAAAATGTAGAATAGAATCAGGAGAGCTTGCAGAATAGTGATCGTTTTTATTGACTGACAATGAGAAATTGAGATCGAATAATTTGGATATTTGAGTGACTTGATTTTGATACTTACTATAATTTATTCATAAAATATGCTTGAATTGTATATTTTAAACAAATTAACCATTGTTTTAATTATTGTTAAATTATCAACAAAAGCAATATTAATTAAAATTAATAATATTACCAATTTTATAAATAATACTTTTGGAATGTGTTATTTTGTTTTCTTGCTCTTCGGTTGGCTTATTACCTACATCTTTTATTATAAGCAGTGTTTGTTCTTCTAGGCTCAACTCTAAAGTTTAAAACTTGATTATTGTTATCATGGCATTTTATTGTATAGGAAATTTAAATAACGTACTTCTATTTATTTCGATAAGTGTGAAATTTACGGGTTTTTATCTTTTATATATTTATTATGCTTTTAAGATATGATGTTCATGAATTATAAAAATAAGTCATATTTCACATTTTTATTTAGCTTTGAATTTTGAGGTGATTTTAAGAAGAAACTAATTGTATCGTGTTATATATATAGTACATTTATGTTAGACGTTACATATCCATAACCAACTACATCTTGTTAAATATTTCCATTTCTAAGAAATTATTCATTTTGATTATCATCAAAACCGTAGAGACAAAATTAGTTAAATTTAGTAACTTATGATTATGTTTCCATTTGTATGAGAGTTATTCAGATGTCTCGAGTGATTTAAGAACTAGATAAAACGCAGTGTCCTGAAGTAGAACTAAAGTTTGTTATAAATATTAGTTTAAATCGAATCTGAATAGTAATGTATAACCTAACTTTGTCAAATTAGAATTCCATCCTTTTCATTTTGACAGCACTTGTAAATACTGAATTAAAATTCTACTGGAAAATTTTGAGAATATTATTGGAAATGTTTGAGTATAACACTCGTTTGTGAGAGTTTTGATTGTTATTTACTAATGAGAAAAAGAAAGCTTTAAACAGCTAAAGTAGCAACACTCTTTCATTTAAAAGAGCTTATCATTGGAGGCTCTTCATCAAAATATACTTTTACTCTGATCTGACTGCACTAGGTAGAGTATACAGACTTCAGACTTAGTTATATCCGCACCAGCAGATCGAGATCGCCGATAGGTTCTCTGGGCAGTAGTAGGAAGAGTATATCAGAGGATAGTCAGGAAAGTTGGAGAGGGATGGGTAGAATGGAAGGAGGTGAAGAGGTTATAAGGGAAAGACCAGACGAAAGAAGCACTGTTGCTCAAGGAAAACGGACCAAGAACTAAGATAGCGAGATAGAAGAAACTCCTTAAGAAGAAGAGTAGTCGGCTCTCTGCGACCTAGACAAATGCACTCCAGTTGTTTTCCTCGGCTCGGCTCGTACAGTTCTTTCGTTCGGTCTTTATCAAATCTTCTCTGAGCGGAGGCAAGGTTTTCGAGTTGGAGAACCTCGCGATAACGCTCTACCACTCTTGAGCCACGGGCATGTTTGACGAAAAAAGGAAATAGCGAAAAAGGGGCACTGAGCAGAGGAGTCACGATAAATACTTTCCACTGGATCGCGAGAGATCGACCCGAAAGTGGGGCTAACTTTACTTCTTAGCAAGTATCGCTCTGCTTTCGCCAAACTGTGGAAAAAGTTCTTGTCTCGCGCGGAGAAGGAAATGAAAAAAAATCTTAAAGCTCTTACGGTCTTTGGACTCTTGAAGATCTTATTTCTTCTTTGTTTTTGTTTTATTCTCGAGAGGAAATAACGTAAACGAAAGATTTTGACACATATATATTGTATAAATATATATAAAAAGTTTTTCAAGAATTTCACATTACAATATTGCTCATTCAGTAAAAGCAAAAGATTAATTGATTGTGCAGAGAATTTGAAATTCGTGCGAATGTTTTGGCAAGAGTTCCTTTCGACACATTGATGTCCTGTTTATTCAAAATTGCCTCGTTCGCTTAAACGCGTGCCGCTTTCTGTCATTCGCCGAATCCTGTTCTCTTACATCCGACGGATTTCCGGCAAGGATTTGTTTGCTCGCAAAGTTTTGCCGCACTACATCACGAGTGTGCCGCTAAGCGATTCAGCTGTTGCGAAACCCTTCGTCCGCAACTTCGTAGACTCGATTCTGCTTGAATCTGCAGTAGCCGAAATCAGTCCATGTAACTGTTTCTCTAAGAAATATTGCTTCCGCGAAAAGAAATTTATTATACCAAGTGGAAAAATTCAACTTTCCTTGATTTCATTTAACATTCGCGTATGCAAATTGTTCTTGGTTTTAACATTTATACATATTTTCAAGTTAAATTGCAAAGAGGAGTAATTGTCATTGGTAATAGTTTTAAAATTGTAATAATTAACATTACAACCTTCATCAGAATTAAGAAAGACGAAATTAAATTTTTAATTAAAATTCTACGCGCATGGAGTAACGTTTGAATTGAATAATTTCTAATCTTAAGTCAGAATAGGACTCAAGAGACAGCTAAGTCGAGTAATGCAGTTGATAAGGAGGGAATCTGAAAGGGAGCAGTGAGCACATTATCGAAGCGACGCGACATTTCAGCTCCTTGGAACCGTTCACTTTGGCAATGGTTCCAATTCGTGCCAAGTGACATCGATGTATTTGACTAATTCATCACACGTCGTAAAGTGGAGAGGCATGGGCTGGCGTCAGTTTGTCGAGGATCGATTTCTAGAGAAGATGTATGGTATCAGAACGCTATAAACAGGCTTAGCTCTCGTATGTATATTGCGAGTGTAGAGAGAGGCCAAGAGTCGAGATAAAATGCACCATGCAAAAATATTCCGTGTTGAAGCACAAACGAAATGCAAATGGGGCCACGCTTCGCGTCGCAGACGTTTGGCAACACTGTTTGGGTTTCGTTTGGGGGTGGCTGCTGCCAGTCAGGGTTGGAGGAGAGGGGGAGGGGTTGAGCCTCGCTCTAGAGTGAGGAACGACGAGGGTGAAGTTACCGAGTGAGACAGAGAGACGAAGAGACGTGAGGGAAAGTGAGAGGCAGGCATTGGGTCGTTGTACCGCGTCCCGTCCGTCAACACCTCGCCACCCCCGGCGAGGCGAAACTATAAAACACACGTGACACCCCTCACACCATCAACTACCCCCCTCGTCGGACCACCACTGGTACATCAACGCAGACTGTCTGGGAAGGCTTCAAATTTCCCTTTGCTTTCCCATTTTCCAAGGTCGAGAGTCTCCCTGTAAAATTTAAGTGTTTAGGGACCAGAATTTGCTTACACGATTTTATGAGAAGCCCATATTAAAGTGGTTCGGTCACACCTCTTCACATCTGGTACCGAAAATGAGACTGAAAAGAATTAACTAGGATAAGAATAGATTTATTATCAATATTTCCAAAATTAGCCGATCTCTCTAACTAATAATGGATTAATCTAAAACTTATGATGAATTTTTCATTTGTGACGAAATATATCAACATTTTTATAATATAAGTTTGCTGAAATTCAGAAAAGAATGCAGGAACTTGAGTATGATTATAACATTAACGATCGTTTCATCCATGAAGTTTGGGATACAGCTAGTAAATAAATTCTACGACACACGCGGCAGAGGAGCTGGAGAATTCGTTGCTGTAATAGTGATATTACACAGCAAGTGTTTCATGCTGTGACTGGTCACAATAGAATTGGATGTGTAGAATTTAGTGCAATTATTTATTCACCGCAATCCGCGCGAGTTCGTTTTAGACGGGTCAAATTTAATGGCTCGGTTGAACGACTTTTATTTTCGCCTCACCTCCCAACACATCGCATGACATATTGTTTAATGATGCCTCATTGCCATTTTAATGATGTCGTTTCTCTCAAAATAAACTCCCCAAGGTATCATAATTATTGGTGGAAAACTGTTTCGAAACAACGCGATTAAATGTTACCACATACAGAAATAATGGATAATGACCCTCCCTGGAATACAGTGGAGTTAGAGTTTCTGTTCTAAAGTTTAAGGGAGAACAAAAAAAAAATGGTTGAAGAAGTTTTTCCCGTGACGTAAACAACTTACAGGGTTGAATAAAGCATTGCAATTATAAGTTTGTTGAAGAGATGGCATAAGAGAGGAAAACTGAAAACGCAGTAAACCAAACTATTTTAATATTTTAAGGCGTTTTTGCAGTTGTATGAAACCACAATGCAACCGCATTAATGATGATAAGTTTATGGTAATGCTCAAACAAGAGTTGAAAAAAGTGAATCGTCGCTGACAGAATGGCAAAAAATTTATTGAATAATAATGTATTTCAATTGCGTCAATATATGTAACTGAAGTTACCAACATTTATTAAACGAACATTTTTTCTTTTGATAATTGTTTATTTTAATGTTAGAAGCCCATTCAAAAATCGCAAAAGGATCCAAGTTAGGGAAAGCATTGATTTAGATTTTTTTTATGGATTTTCCAAAAGTCCTGCAATTTCAAATAAATCATTAATGAAGAAAAATCAAAATCACTGTTTTCCCCGCCTTGGATCCTTTTGTTATTTTTAGAATGGCTTCTCACATTAAAGTAAATAATTTGCAAAAGAAAAATTTTTTGTTTAATAAACGTTGGTAACTTGAGTTATATCAATATTTCCATAATAATTTTCAAACAGAAGATCATCGACTTAATCACAGAAGTTCTTTTGCTTTGATAATCTCATATATCAAAGGCTTCTTTTCAGATTTAATAGAATTCATTATCGTGTTCTTCTTTACATTGCTATTTGTACAACGATCAATTTCCATTGAAATTATCTTTGCAGGCATTTTTGAGATCGTAAAATAAATTTTTTCGAGATTTCTCGTTATGAAAATTAAATGAAAGGAGCAATTCATTTAGTGAGATAGTAGAAAAAAAACATCTGAATGTAGGTATCATTAAATGTATCTGCACATATGTGGTTTCGTAGTATTCTAGAACAATCAGGCTTGATGCCAAACAGTTTGTAACTGGTTCCACCCATAGGATTGGTTGGCAATTACAAGATGCGCGATAATCCGCAGACTTGGCAACGAATACGGCTTGCGTTCACCCACCAAGATTAACACTTACCTACACGCAATTCTTGGCTCCCCAATGGCACAACTTATTTTTCCTTCAGTAGAGCAGTTTCTCAAAATATTATTAATATCGCATTCTCGTGGAAAGTGATATTATTTTTCTCTTGCGGTAGAAATAATGTGTGGAAAAATGGGAATTCATCATTCCTCTTTTAGGAGATTCTAGATACTTTCGGGTCCCATTTCAAATGTTCTGGGGGACGTCTAATAGTGTGCGAGAATCATTTTAACGCAATGGAAAGGGGAGTCTTATTTATAAGCTTGTTGCATGTAATAATTTGAGGCGATTGAGAAACGTCACGTAAGGCTTATGTATATGTCAAGAAGTAGTTTAAAAAATTTAGAAATTTGAAATATTTCAAATGCTCGAGGTGAATAACGTTGTTTCCTATTTTCTATTACGAATAATTTAAAGCTAATTGTAAGAAATTTTACAGATATATTGTTAATGAAAACTTAACCCTTACATAGCAAGTAATGTGTCTATATAAAAACAGAGTTATTTGATTGTTAAAGAATTTGAGGTTGAATGTATCCATTAGTGAAAGTCAAGAATGATAAGAGATTTAAAGATTATCGAGCACTATGTTGGCAAGTCTGCAGGATATTAAACTATAGGGAAGAACTCTGCCTAAGTTAGGATGAGGGAAACTATCCTTGGATTAGAGTTCCTCTGGCAAAAGTCCCTGAATCTTGGGGGAGTGTGAGCCGACCCTCGGCCACAGAAGTTGGATTTATGCCGCGAAGCTCTCGGAATTACCGAATCGAGGATTTATACACTTTTTCTCCCTCGATGTGTTCGGCGTATCGCAGGCGGCAAGCCTAACTGATCCCACGGGGGAGAAAAAATGGAAATTGAAGCACGATCGACCAGCACCCTTTCCTTTACAGTCGTCACTTTTTACTGCTAATCGACTGTAGCGCGGAATCAGAAAATCGATGAAAAGCAGCTTAAAGGCTTCATTTTGTTAAAGTGGTTGTATCCAAATGAGAGATACGTTCTTTTATCCATCGAAAATTATCAAAATACAGTCTTGATTAATTAATAATTTATTGCAAGATTTTAATATTTTATTAATAATTAAATGATAAATCATTTGCATTTCAGTAGGTGCATACAGAAATGGAAAATTGGTCCATTTCCATTTCAGTAATGAATCTCTGTTAGTACATGTAGCCATAAAATATGAAAATGATATTATCGGAAAGCGGATTCTCGGTCAGTTGTGAGAGGGAGTTTTTTGCTCTGTCATGTTCCCACGCCCAATCATAATCTATTTCAAACAACCCAGCCTTCGCCAACCGCGCGTACAAAATGGGTTTTGTGTGGCATATTTAATGATTCCTTCTTTCATAAAATAATTCTCACTTTTTCGATATACATTTGTAATGAAAACTGATTCTCCAAATAGATTATTCCTGAATTATTAAACACTTTTTATCAATACTCACAACAACGCTCATTTCTGATAAATATTTGTCATGTGCAGTTGACAATGTACATTGTGGTTTTTTGCTTTTATAATCTTTTCTCTAAATACATGAAAAGAGTGTCATTTCCAATTTTTGATGTTTTCCATAACAGTCTCTAGAAATTGTACTTTTCACGAGTGGGTATTCCAATAAAGTGACAGTTTCACTTAACAGTGGTGGCAAACTTCATCATCATTCCAATGGAAAATTTCCATTACTTACAATTGGCATATTAATGGCCCAATATCGAGAAAGGATTATTCTCTCTTAATTTATTATTGTCTCTTAGTAATGGATTACTATTTGAGAAAGTCATGGGGTGTTCACGTCGTCGCCAATAATTGGTAACCATTATTGGCTAATTATTGGTTATCATTAATGAATCCAAAGTAAAGAAAAGTATTACTACGGGAAAGTATTTTCGCATAGCGCCAGAACCTTTAGTTCTCTCAGTGCCGTACAGGGTGAGCAATCTGCATTTTTTCTCCGAGGTGAGATATCCCCAGAAAATTGTAATATAAGGAGTCAGCTCGACACGTTCATTCGCAGAGTACAATTGACTGCCTGTTGCTTCTCTTACTTTTTGTAGAATGTGATCCAAATTATTTTTACAACTAATATTATTGTTAGAATTGTAAATATTTAGTACATTTCAACATATTAACTGACATTCGAGGTAAAAGATAATTAACTAAAAATATGGAATACGAAAATGCAATTTAAAAATTAGATAATAAAACAGAAAACTGAAACTTTATGAAATGGAAGGAAATAAATGTGAGAAAGAATTATAATTATTCGTTTCGTGATTTAATATTCTTCCTTCGTAGTTTATGCCAGATGTTATCTTTTTCAAATTTTTTCAACAAATAATTGTAAAAAATTATTTTAACTACTGATTTAATTAAATTAATTGAGGTTTTATGTAGAATTATTTAATATTGTGTTTAAAAATTATATCTATTATTTCCAACCGTTATTGGTATTGACAAATTGGGCAATAATGACCACAGGATTTCCAATTAGACATGTATTGATTTAACTGGCTCAATGGTCAACATGATGGTTATATCGTTTTGTGTTTTGTAAATAAAATTTAATTGAAAAATAATCCATTATATATTAAAATAATTAACGATGAGGAAGGTGAGTATAGTTGTCTGATAAATTCTTGTTTTGTTTAGCAGAAATGGATTTTGCAATTAGAGTTTTTTAAAATAAACCTTTCTAATAAAATATTTGAAAGCGAGTGCAATCATATTTAAAACAGATACATTTTACATATTGCTGACGAATCTATGTCTAATTGTTCCTAATTGACTAAATCACTTTTGATTCTGAATCATGGCCAAAAACTGGCTAACCATGGGTACAGACAAAAATGCATTTTCATCCAAAAAAGTTTTTTTTAACCATGGCTTAAAACTTTCAGGCTATATTTCGTCATATTACTTGACAGCACGTGATCGTTAGGTCCCCAATGTTAATTTTTCGCCGATTTTAATAATTAATTTTAAAAATATAAAAACTTTTGCACATCACTGCCCTTTCTTATCCTATTTTAGACATCTCCACATAATTACAGCTCAATCAGTTCAATATTTTAAGAGAAAAGTCGGCGACAATATTAACATTATTGACCTAACGATCACATGCTGATAAATTCATCTTGTTTCATCAACACATTATATTCTGCATCGATTTCATGACACTTTGTCTTCATTATTCGCCGTCGTTTTGACTCTCCACTTCACACTTGAACTCTAAGCGTACAGTTTACTTTCAGTACATTGTATATTGCTAGTGTGCAACTATGAAAAACAATGTATTATCACATTTTTCCAGATTAAACATATTTCTTTAAATATTTCTCGTTACGTAAATAATTATGTCCTTTCTTTTTTGATTTATCTTTTTGATATGTTTTCCTTTGTGCTGTTTTCACTCCATCCCAATTATTATACTCTATGTGAGCACATAAATCATCCTTTCCAACTACATGTATGTACAGAAGGTACTGTACATCTAATCTTCTTATTGGACAAACAACAAAACTTTCTTCAACTTCTATTCAACAAAATACTTTTGAAAACGCGGAGAATAAATGGAATGTATTTGTGACACAATTTTCTTTTCTTTAAATTTAAGAAGTACTTTTACTATCTCCTAGAAAAGATTTGAAAATTTGGTCGTTACATTCGTTTTTATTTAGTAACGTTTTTGTCATTTTTGTAAAGTCCACAAAAGTGCCTCCTTTAATTAATGATCGACTTTTTGTATTTTTGTTTCGTCTGTTTTCGTTCTGTGTCTGTTTTTACAGTTTTTTTCAGTAAACTTCATCCCATTTTTTGGCATTCCTGTATTTCGACTGTTGTCTATTCTGTTTGTTCATCATGTCTTGTTGTCATCCGATTATTTTGTTCTTGTCATTTTCTGTTCTCCATTTTTTCATGATGTGGGGTTTTCTGTTCTTCGTCTTTCTAATTACTTTGTTACCTTCCTGTTTTTTAGAATGTTCTGTTAATTTTGGATACTTGATTCTTGAGGTATTTAATTTAGTATTTTATTTGAAAAGAAAACTGCCAAGATGTGATTATTAATTTCATTATTTCCCCACTCTTTGAGGATCCATGAATTTTTATTATAACGCAAACAGAATTCTGTGAAATAAAATTTTATACTCAACACTGAAGAAAAAACTTCATTTTGAAGAATCGCTTCATCCACTTTTTGTTTAATTGACTGTCTTTGAAACCCGAATAATTACTTTATTATGAATTCAATGTCAGATTAAAAAAAATTATAAATGATGCATCCAATATGACTAACAAAGACTTAAAAAAAAAGACCAAAAAAAAAAGAGATTTGAAAATGTATGACTGAGTCCTATTAGTACAGTAATTCTACATTACCATATAACAGCTCTTTCGTAGTTTCCGTTGTTCTAGTTGGGCATTTGCATATAATACGCTAATACAGATTTGCCAGTGCCTGAATAATTTAAGAAAGACAAGCTGCTCAAGAGTGAAACGAAATTATTTTGAACTCTTCTAAATTGCCGACTTGAAATCGTAGTCTTATTTTGATATATTACGCCGCTAAAAATGTGCAGAAGCTTTAGTAATCCGTGAATTTCATTTACATAAATGAAATTGAATTTCAAATCCTTAAATGATTACTCTATTTGATTCAAAATATTCGTAATAAATTTTAGAAACATTTTTATTACATTTACGGTTATATTATTCTTGTCAATTATTTTGGCTTACATTCAAAAACGATTACCTTCATTTTACCGGATTTTTCACATTTCGATAGTAATGTTCATTTTTACTTCCTGCTTCATCTCTTCATAATTTTTTTTATTTCTTCAAAAATATTAATAAAAACGGATTTTCATAAGCCTGGTTTTCTTCACAAACAGTGTCACTGACTTATATGTTGATTATGTTTAATAAGAAATTGAATAAATGGACATTTTCCTGACGTACAAAGTAGGCTAAATATGAAAACTTATTTAAATTCAGTTTATTACTAATTTCTCAGTGTCAACTACAGTAAATGTTCAGAAAAGTTCGGATGCTGTGTGTGGGACCGTTTAAGTATAAGATATAACAGATAATCATTTTAGTAAAGTTTCATGCAAAACTTTTCCATAGAAAAATATATATAGGGCAGGTGTAATAAATCCCTTTAAAAAGTTTTTTGAGACTTGGCTTTTAAGTTGACGTCAATTTACCATCGTATCTTGTTAGTAGGACAGGGCAGAACTTAGTCGCTGATTTTGTAAGTGATAGCTTTTGAATTTTGATGGGGGAAAGTATGGAAACTTTGTACTCAGGGCATTTAATCATGCTCATTGGTAAACGTGACATATTGTGACGAGCGAAATAATAAATACATTTTAGCTTTCTTTTACTGGGGGAGGAAGCCTACCAAAGCATTGAAAGCATCAGGATTCTGCTAAAATCTTTGTGTATTGAAAAAGCAATGTAAATGCTCTCCAACTTGTTAACGATAAAGTGTATTGCTAAAGAAGTTAAAAGAATAGAATTAATTTATGACATAATTTGTTTTTCTTTAAATCTTGGGAGTTGAGATTGTAGTAGAAGATTGTAGATCAAGTAGAAGATTGTAGATCAAGTAGAAGAAATTTTAAAATCTCTTCGTCACATTAACTTTTCGTAGTAAAGATTTTGTCATTTTTGTAGCCTCTACAAAAGTGTGTCTTTTGCTGGGGGAGAAGGGACATTTTGAGATACGTAAGAGTGTGTAACTTGTTGCTGGCAATATCGAAGGAATTCGATGGTTTATTGGCTTTTCTTGGACGTGGGAGAACAACGAGTTGAGAGAGACGACAGAAAGCGAGAAAGGAACATAGATAGAAATGGTTTGGAGACTATAGACCGCGGAGTCGGATTGTTTATGGCGGTGCCGATGTGCACCAGATGTTCAAAAAGACTTGTTGTTTTAAATTTCAACTACTGTGTGCACTTACGCTCGTCGAAAGCACCTGGATCTCGAAATACATTGAAATGCTTTTTGTTCTGATGATCCTGTTCGAATATTATCTGTATTTTAAATGAACTTGGTTATTTGTTATTTAAATCTGTTTCTCTCCAAATTATTATATCAGTCGGATTTTTAGAACTTCATATGGCACAGCCAGATTCATAGCCGTCAGTGGTCCAATTATGTTTATGAGAATTTATTAATTTGTTAAAAGTTACGGCAAACGTGTTCAACTGAAAACTTCAAACAGGAAATGATTACGTGAGCAAAGAGAATCAAAATATCAGGGAATTTACGTGAGTGAAGCCAATAAAATAAATTTTGAGTATTGTAAAGAATCCAGTTTTGGCAGTTTCGAAAAAATATTTGCTAAAAATGATTGGAAGTTGATGAATCTTCGGAATATTTGTAAGAGGATAGGAAATTTGTTCAAAAGGCGTTAGAGGTGGCATCGTTTGAGTCCTTTTCGACATAAAAAGTGGAAGTCATTTGACTTTTTCCCAGAGCATTTCGCTTTAGATGAGGCGATTTTCTTGGAGCTCCTAATCCCGGACTCTCGCTTCACTGGCACCGTTTCAAATGGAGGCAACGGATCAAACGCCTCTTATATTCGCGTTCGGTCAGAGCGTTGCCTCTAAAGCTTTGTGCGCTTACCGGTCGTGGCAGTCGTCGTCGCCGACTTGCTCTATGAATTCGACAAAGGAGAAACCACGACCGCTGCTACCGCTACCAAGAGAGACTTGGCAACTCGACAAGAAGCTTGTAACCCTAACTATGCCATTGTAAAAGCCGACGGTAGTTCCTTTCTCTGAGACCTTGCTTCCTGGTTGCTGTTTCGAGGCTTCTTTGTTTCATGCCATGATGGAGACTTTACTCGAAAGGGTGTGGGACGGCTGGCAAGGAGAAAAGGGTTGAGAAACAGGGCCGCACGCCAGGCACTCTAAAGCTTAACGTCATCGGGGAGTCAAGTCCCTTCAAGTAAAGCAGTTACAAAGGGCGTTGAGTGGCACAACATTGTGACTTCCCGGTTTAACGCGCTTAATTGCCCACGGCTTCGTTTTCCGTGATTGCCCTCACGTGCCAACGACACGGTAACAGGTGACTCACTTCCGTTAGGTCACTCAGACAAAACTCACATTCAATGGAAGCTCTTCTTCAAGATGACCTTGAAATCAAAAACATTAAATTTTAGGAATGAAGTCTTTTACTATAAATGATACAGTGATGCTATTATTTCGTCAATTTTGCTTATTGAGAACAATTTGAATTCGATTTTTTCAAGATATTTGCATTAACAAATTAAGTTCCTTTACTTTTGAACATCATCTCTAAAGAAAAGATCAGCCAACTCTATTATATAGCTTAGGCAAAAGCTTGAGGTGGGATTTTTAGGATGCTGTGCACGTAACGTAAGCATAGTTGGCCTGGCAATGATCGCCAGCTGGTGACTGTGCCAGCCATTAACGGACACATGTCTCTATCTAAACTCAGTTCAAGTGGAGATTTTGTGAGATTTATGGAGCGCTTCTTTGCACTGTAGAAATCAATTGTTTAAAGTTTTGTTATCCAATGTACTACATCTGCAAGGATTATGTTTGCCCCTTTCCTTAGGATGGAACTAAAGGGTTTTTGAAGGGGATTTCTGTCGCTACTGGTTTGCCGAGCCGAGCATGGAGTGGTCCCAGATTATCTTTAATGGCCATTAAACGACGCTCTGAAGGTATAGAAGACGTCAGCGTCTAGTCCGCTTAAGTTCTGCAGGACTGAAACTGTAGTAATAAAGCAACGACCGTAAAACAGAGACTCCGGTATGCAGACAGCGGACTCTCTTCTTCACGGTTATGTGCTGTAATTAAAAAGGTGGGGTAAGGATGCGAACTTTTACGCTACGAGTACTTTTATGACCGCTGAGTGCATTAGAACTTGCATGATAACAAAAGAGAACTCATCGTACTTTGAAGAAGATAAGACATGATTCACGAAGTAAGACTATATTCAAAACAACAAAACTATTTTTAGAAAATGGTTGAAATTCTATTAATAACACAAGCCTCTATCTTAGTTTTATTCTTAAAATAATAACTCTACAAGTACATCATGTTGTTAAAAAATAAATTTCTAAACAGATAAAGAAGAAACATTTTTAAAAAGTAGAAACTAAAAAATTGCATTAAGAAAGAAGATGAAAATGATAACACTTCTTCCAAACAACTTAAACATTTTTGAAAGTTTCAAACTCAACAATATCCAAGTAAGAGAAAAAGTTTTAAACATAAAAAATCACTATATCCGTATATTGATTCGAAAAACTTGAGTGTGTTTCCTAGAAAGCTCCTCTACAATTCTATGAGATGATTCTATTGAAATCGACATTCGACCCATACAAAGAGAAAAGGTATTTCAAAATCCATTTCATTTGATGCGCGAAAAAGTAGGTCAAGATAGAATTTGAGAGTTTTACATGTGACACTAGCAATAATCTATTTTTTTCTTTTTTTGCTATTTGATTTCGTTGATTTAAGAAAAACGCGATACTTTGTGGATTATGTTTTTCTGTGAAATTCGTATTTGGTGAATAACTCAAATGGCGAAATGGTAAATCGAAAATGCCCGATTTTATTGCAGCTTTATTGTTATGCAAAAATGCAAGCTTATGTCTGATGTAGAGCAATTCGGCAGTCGCTTGGACACAATGGGCTGGACAGACGGTTAGTACAAAATATGCAAATTCAATGGACGATGGCCGAACCGACAAAAACAATATACGTGTTCATACATCGACGAATCTATAAAAATATCTTGCTGATAGATACTATGCTTATTGTTTCACAATGGAATTTTTTGTTCCAATGTCTGCTTTTTAAATCTACGAACATTCACTTCTTATTGAATTTAAATAAAAATTTTCCTTTCATTCTACAAAATAGCAAAAACTATTGCAAATGATAATATATATGTTATATCATACTGCAAAGTGATTAGATCGAATTTGAACGAATAGTTTTGCAGCTGTTGAACTTTAATATTTGAGTATTGAGTTTTTTGTTTCTGCCAAACTTGGCAAAGATTTGAAAGAAAAATGGTACGATTTACCGCCAGATAGAAGGAGGAGAAGCACCTGCTTGGTCCAATGGGAGGTTGGAGCTTTTCTAGAGTATCTTCCTTCGGCCATTCGCCGCTGTCAGTTGTAAATATGAGCGGTCCTTCATCCTGACAGAGAACAATAGCCCTAACAACTTTTTCGTGCTGTTGTTGCACGTCACGGAATACTTTTCCCATGGGGAAAGTCAGGCATTTCTTTTGCTAGGGCCAGGAGAGTCTCCTGGCAATCAACGTCCATGGCGTGGCGCCATAGTTCTTCTCGTTTTATGCGGCATCGTAAAAGTCACTTGTTACGAGTCTCGCATAAAATGACGGATTATAACTTCGTTCGGCTGTTCTTCTTTTCTCTCCGTTGCGAGAAAAATTTAATACAATAAATAGCAAAAATTTCTTCTATTACACGCTTAAATGGAAATTTAAATAAACATCTTAAACATTCATCGTATTTTTTGACATCTAGATTTAAGCATTATTTTATACATGCAACCTATAAGGACAAAAAAGCAAAAATAATGCGACCTTTTTCAAGCACGAAGTCTTTAGGGACAAAATATTCGATTCGTATAGGTACATGAAATGTCACTATACATTCTAACTATATTCTAACACAGAACTTAAGGGTCTGAAATAAATTCTTATTTTTTAATTTTGTGTTAGGGGAAATAAAAAATAATAATTAAAATTAAGAACATAGACGAGCTTATTTCACGATGCGCGATTGTCAGAATATATTGAGACTTTTCTTCGTGTGGTGATTCATTGTTTTTAATAACTAAAAATCATTCATGTATAGTATTAGACATCGAATTTTGAGTTAAGATTGAATTTTTGTAATCTTTAGTTTACAGTAATTTTGTAAAAGAATTTAATTTTCAATGTTTAACAAAGTGATTTGAAAATAATAAATTTTAAAGTGAGTTAAATCCTCTATAAGTATGAGGTGAATTTTTAAATTTTCCCATGCACTAGGTCGTTGGATGAATTTTGAGCTATAACTAATTGAAACACATTTGCAGTTAACTACCCACCGTCAAGATGCAGCGCTTTTCTGCCGATTAAAGGTTCGGACGGCTGCTTCTTAATTTGCGTAAATTAAATACCCGGGGAATTAACTCAGCAACCAATTTCTCTGGCGAAAATGGAACTTCGGCTCAGGTTTATACAAATAGGCAACTCTACTTTCCAGGACTATGCTGGCAGCACGACCAAGATGCCTAGGGAAATGAAGTTGAGCCATTTCATCTTCGCGCAAATAATTTAATCTGGTCTAAGCGAGTAGCATTTATGCCTTCGGCCTACACTAAAAATAAAAAAATTATTTGGTTCAATTAATTTTAATTTTTTGAATAATATTTATTTCAATCAAATATATTTTTTATTTGCATCTAAAAAATATGTATTTGATTCAAAGAACTTGAATCATTTGAATCACCACTTATTTAAATCAAGTAAATATTAATTGGACGAAAATATGAAATAAATAATGTATTCCAGTGAAAATAATGAGTTATATGAACAAATTAATTTTTTTATTTCAGCATTTGCGTCTGAGAAAAAATTACCTTGAATTGTTTTGAATTATCTTGAATTACTATATAAGTTATCCTGAAGTACATTTAAGTACATGAATTACTTTAATTTACTTTGAATTACTTTGAATTACCTTGAATTACTTTAAATTACTTTGAATTATCTTGAATTACTGTGAATTATCCTGAATAATTACCCAGTGGGCAAAAAACCATGT
The DNA here is from genome assembly GCA_001855655.1 of Leptopilina clavipes. Lineage (NCBI taxonomy): Eukaryota > Metazoa > Arthropoda > Insecta > Hymenoptera > Figitidae > Leptopilina > Leptopilina clavipes. The sequence goes on along the minus strand of JUFY01028796.1, from coordinate 4,999 downwards.
TCGTTCCAAAAACGTTCTAAAAACGTTTTTAGAAAGTTTTATGTCCGCCAAATAATGTTTCAAAACATTTTCAGAACATGGATGTTCAAATAATGTTTTAGAACATTTTTTGGCTAACATGAAACGTTTTAAAAACGTTTAAGAACGTTTTAGGAACGAACATGGTTTTTTGCCCACTGGAAACATTGAAGTATGTTTATGAATTATCGTAAATTATTTTGAAGTATGAATTAGGTGTACACCAAACTTTAAATTTTTTTACCCCTCGTTTTTCGTTTATATTCATGAGATTGCTATCAAAAAGTTTTTGATGAAATTTTCTGAGGTTCATCGAAAGATTCAATTTTCAATTTCGAATGATTAGTTTTGATTACTTTATCAAAGGCAAGTTTGAGTTCTGGCTTAATTTCAATCATATGTGTGAATTGTGTTGTAACCTTGTAACTAATCCTGTTTCCGATTGCGGAAAATATGCGAAAGTGTGTTCTATATAGGACTTCTTTCTTGTAGTCAAAGATGACTGTAACATCAATTTTATTTGTAAATATTGTTCCTGAAAACTTAGCCTCTTTTTACGTGTTATTTTGTTTTCCAACTAAGAAAACTTAAAATACTCTTGCTATCTACTTTTTAGTCTTCGAATTGTTTCCTGGAACGTTTTATTTGTAAATGTATTGTAATTTACTCCAGGTTTCATGACTGGAACTAGATACAAATTTTATTTTTAGTTTAATTGATGGCATTTCTTTCGCTTTAAGCGAAAGCGAATAGAAAAATTTATGGCACTTTAATAAATGTTTCGAGTCCTTTAAATCCAAATTTTCAATATTTAAAATCTTAAATGTCTCGTTGTTGCACACATTGTCATTCAACAGTTTGTTCATTATTTCTTTTATTGTCTCCTTCTCCTTATCTTCATTGTCCTTTTTCACTACATCCTTTTACTTTTCATATTTTTTTGTTTATTCTTCTTCTTGTTTTGATCTTTCTCTTCTTCTCATCTGCAATTGAATCTTTCTTATTTGTCCTCCTTTACAGTAGAGGAAAGTGGGTCAAAACCGGGTACCAAAAAGGAATCTTTAGTTTAAAAAGAATTACAAAACAAAATATAATATTTACAGAATATTTTAATCAATTTAACAACCGCTCCTTTTAAAAATTACTCTCTAATAAAATGCTAAAAGGATGCCGTATTTGACGAACCTAATGCAATGTCTCAAAAAGTTTTATAAATACTTTAATTTTAAGAAATATATTTTTTGGCTTAAAACTTTAAAGTTGTATAACTTAGAAAAAATTTTTTGGCAGCGTTTTCATAATTAATTTCATGTTTTTTGTAATGTAAAAGATATAAAATATAAATGAAGGTTGAAAGAAATGGAAGTACCTATCATGGAAAAACAGGGGTACCCGGTTTGACTCGCCTTCTCGGTTTTGCTCCACTCTCCCCTGCTTGTTTTCTCATGATCTTTTTTTTTCTCTACTTTCACATGTCTTTTTTCTCCTCTTCTTCTTTGCTTGCCCATTATCTTTGTAAACTATTGCTCTTCTTTCCATCGCTTTCTTAATTTCCACTTGCCTCTTGTTTCTAACATCTTGTTGTTCAGCGTTAAAAGCCTCCTCTCGTCTTTCATGTCTAGCCTTTTTCTTTTTCTCTTTTAACTCTGCACGCTTTTCTTACCATTTACTTCGTTTCATTTGATAACTTTTTTATTTATTTTTCTTCTTTCTCTTCTCATCATCATTATCTTCTTCATCGTTTCATTCTTTCATTGCATTCGCTCAACGTTACCTTATCTTTCTTTTTCTGAAAGAAATATTTAATACGTCTCGGTTCGTGATCACGGATATTGTTTTTGAAATTTGTCAATATTTCCAGAAAAATGAACCTACAAACTTAAAAAACCCTGGTTTTGTCCATTTTTGACTACATGTATAGAAACAGCTTGCTAGAAGTCTTTATTAGCTTAAGTTGAAGCTTGAACCTTCAGCTATAAGAGTCAGCCCGTGCAGAAATTGCCCCACTTTTCCCTATTTAAAATAGGGCTCTAACAAGGACCTTGCAAGAAACTAGGAAAACTAGTTAGACCCTTGCTAAAGCCCTATTTCAAGTAGGGCCAAGTGGGACAATTTCTGCACGGGAGCTATAAGAATCGGAAAGATGTTTAATAAATAATAGATTGATCCAGTGACATCTAATTTGTGTTTTTATTCTTGCACAGAAAATTTTGTAGTATTAAAATAAGATGCAACGTTATTGATTTAATACCAAATTGGATTAAAATAAGCTAAAAATGTATTAAAATAAGAGCGTTGCATCTTATTTTGATACCATACAATTTTCTGTGTGTTATTTATTCAACTAAATTAACAAGAAATTATTTAATAAAAGTATTAACTTAAATGCAAATATTTCTCATATTTCATTACAATTAAACAAAATGTTAATTCATTTTCTTCTTAATTTAAATTAATTAGTTTAATATATTATAGGATTATTTTTCACAGTACCTAAAAGTGAAATTAAGATTATACTTTTTGTAGAACCAAAATTATTTCGATTTGATATTAAAGAAAGTAAATGACAAGTTTGATACTGATTTTTCCAGTAGAAGTTTTTTCCATAAATAATTTTCTATAAAAAATCTATAAAGCTTAGTAAAAAAATTTTATAAGAGAGAAGCGACATGCTCAATAAAAGAAGAATTTGCTGATATTTCAAAGCTTGGATTGCAGCTGGGAGAATTATAAAATTTTTCACAAGCCGATTATAGGGACGTGGTATTTAATTTGGTGAAGGGTGGAAGCTGCGAAAGAATGTGAGAAAGAAAAAGAGTGTGTGAAAGGATCGAAAGGAGTAAAAAAAAAGAAAGAAAGAAAAAACAGAAGTGTCAGGAGAACGGGAGAAGAAAGAGAATATAAGGGAAAAGAAGGTGAGAGACAAAGAGAATTGTGAGAGGCAGAAGGTTGCGACACGACAGTTTAGACCTCACGGAGTCTTAATAAGTTCACAAGGGGCTATTTTTATATTTCTTCTTTTCCAGTGACATTAAAAATCCTGGGCTAAACTTTCAACATACATTTAAGTTAAAGCCCTGGGCTCGCTGGCCCCCGCAGTGTTCGCTGAGCGCTGTCTCTTGAATAAAAATCACCCCACTTTACTTTAGTGCTCAGCTTCTTCGAAGGTTGACAACTAGGGAGAGAAGAATGGAGTCAAGAAGGCGAAAAGAAAAAAAAAGTTGAGTTTAAATCGGGACATATTAATAGACGTAATGAGGTCAATAAGATTGTATCTGTCAGTTGGAGAGTTGTATAAAATCATTTGCTTCCTCCCCAAAAACTTTCGCAAAAAAATACATTCCACATGATTAAAATTTACTATTAGTTTCATTTTCATTTCTTGAAGATTTCTCTCTTATAGATTTTATAGATTTTTGTTTGTATTGTCATTTATCAAATGTAGTAATATGAATGCACGTTAAAAATTCAATTAACAGAAGCGAATAATAAAATAAAAATGTTTGTGTTTATTAGCACGCAGAGAATGTTTCAACTGACGATGCTGACACACAATGCAAGCATCCGTATAATAAACGAGTTTAACACTGTTGGGAACGGTGTTCCCATTTTGTTGGAGTTTTATTATGAGCGTTCTATTATAAAAGTCATTTCGCGGGAAACTCTTTTCTGTCCATCCCTGAGCTGGCGAATTTCAATTTTCACCCAAGATGCAAATCCCTCGTCTGATGCTCTTCCATCTAAACTAGATAGTTAGGAAAGCGCGGGAAGCTTTCAAGTCCTCGGTCTCGTTTCGCTTCAATTCATTAGAAGAGCTTGTAAACACTCTCCAGATAGTTGTAAAATCCTTGGATGTAATTTCGTTTTTCGCTTATAGTAATCAACAAAAATTTTTATTAGTCCTTTTCTCACTTTTTCAATGTTGTTTTCTAAAATTGCACCAGTTTCGGTAAATGATAATGATTTTATAAATTTTTAATGAATAATGATTTTATATATATATGTTTATTAAAATTTATTTAAGAATTTATTTTATGGAATTTGTAGATACTTGAATGTAAAAATTTTTAATTTGAAGCAAAAAAAGTTTATACAAATTGAAATCTTCTCTCCACTAAGTCTTTTTTAATGATTTGAGTTTTCTGAGCGAAAATGAGTGGTAAAAGCCGTTAAGTAGTAAAAGCTGAGAATCCTTAAAATGTCAGTGAGCTCTTTATTTCAATCGGATTTCAATTACGTTTAACTTTAACTTAATTTCACTTGGTCATAAATTTGTTATTCGGTCATTTCAAATTGAACATTATAGAAAGAAAAAGCACGGAGTCTTGTTTTCTTACTTTTTGCTTTTATATAAAATCGTGAAAGTATTTTTTTGTTTTTGCAAGTTTAGATGCGTCATAAGAATAACAATAATTATACTTTGATTGGTGGAAAAGTTGAATGGGGTAAATATTGGCACTAACTATAGATTGCCCAAACTCCAAACTTGAAAACTCAGATGTTTCCCAATCTCGGCTTGTAACAACGAATAACTTCTCATATATTTTACTTATTCATGGAACATATTATTTAAATATTAGGGAAGACTACCCAAATAGCACACCATCTGAGCTCGATATTGTGTCAATATTGCATGGTAATATTGCCAATATTGCCAAGCAATGTTGAGGTAATATTGCCTCAACATTGATTATGTCTGCCTTGTGGAAATATTGCAGGGCAATGTTGACACAATATTGCCAGGAAATATTAAGGCAACATTGCCTCGCAATATTAAAAAAATTTGTAATATAATAATTTTTATGATATAATTATAATATAATATGTATAAATGTAATATATATTATTATATAATTATCATATTGGAATATTTTTTAATATTATGAGGCAATGTTGCGACAACATTGCCTGGCAATATTTCCACAAGGCGGACATAATCAATGTTGAGGCAATATTACCTCAACATTGCTTGGCAATGTTG
>JUFY01028794.1:0-14065 GCA_001855655.1 Leptopilina clavipes | reverse complement strand
GTAAACACTTAATTATTTATTAACTAAATTAATGAAAATCAAAAATCAAAGTCAATTTTTGTTAAGGCATTAATTAGGAATAATTACAAATTTTAGTTTAATTTTTTAATTTATTTTTATGCAAATGCGAGACAAAATACTGAAACAGTAAAACTTTGTTTTTCAATCTTTTTTGCATTAAGGAAGTTTATCCAAAAAATGCTTTTCACTTTTTTTAAACAATAAAGCATATTTTCAAAACCGTGTATTTGTTTATAAATCTGAACGGTCAATTTAAAGAGAATCATTTTCTGAAGAAAATAAGCCGTCATTGATGAAAATCGAATCATTTTTAAAAAATTTTGTAGAAGCGATATGAAAGAATTTTTGATTGCATGCAAAATGAATAAATAAATCATTATTGTGGTTTTAAAATTTTTTTTCCTATAGATTGATATTTGTTCTTCCAAAAGATACTATTAATATAAATAATTTAATTTTTTAAATTCCTAATAAATATTTTTTCTGAAGGTCTGCATTTTTTGGATAAACGTCCTTAAAGAGAATTGTAGAGATTAATAGAAAAAAAAAGAAATCAAGAAAAACAAATTTTCTAGTTAAATGTATGCCTTCTGTTGGGAAATATTATTAACACTGAGACGGGGGAAAGAAGAGTAAAAGAGAAATATTTTGTCATGAAAGGGGAAAAATACGAGGGATCGCGTAAGGGTAATCCGTTGAAATTGACACCTTTGCCGACTCTTGGAGATGCAGATTTGAATCTGTCTGTCACGATTGTCTGGAATATTAATTCTCACACAGGATGATAAGTTTTTGCCTTTCAGGGTTGTATCCTTGGCTGACTTGTCCCGTTCGCCCTTCATTTTTCCCCGTGTGCTTTTCTTTTCTCTCGCCACAAAATTTCAACCCGAGAAGAGCTTCCTGAATTGCCTCAGGCAAACGCAGAATTGCTTGCGAATTGGCTCTGGATCTCCGATCTCAAGGTCCAAACTGTCTTGTCTTTTTTCACTTCTTATGATTTCCAAATAAAGAAAACGTAAAATATTTTTTCCTTAATTTTCCGCATATTTAGAGGAAAAAAACAAAAAATATTAATAATAGAATATTTTTTTAATGCCGAAATGAAAAAATATATATTCTGCCTTTTATTCTAGGCCCATTACTTTCTGACGAAACCGAGAAATTTATCACTGCGCGTTCGTTTCCTTTTTCATGTTTTGCGGTTACGCGTGTAAGAACGCGACATAAAGGATCCTCAACAGCGGTCTGACCAATCTTAAAGTGCCATACAGTGACCACAAGGAGTACATCATCTCTGTCCATAAGTCCGAGTGCAGCAGTCTCATCTACAGGGTGTACCGCAATTTCATTATAATTTTTTTTATTCCATCATCTTTCTCTCACAGTTGATGCTGATGGTCCATAAACTATATTTTACTCAAAAATCCCATGGTGTAAATGTCACACAAAACACGCATTCACCATATACTTATTATATATATTCCTATTCACAGTCTATTGACTCTAGACATTCAACACCTCAACCTGAAATGTAAACTTGACACTAAAAATCCTCATGAAAATATAATATTCTTCTTTAAAATTCTATGAAGAAATTTTGCCGTTACCACAATTCGAGAACTCATAGTCGTTTATTATTTTCATTGTTTCAAAATATTTCCTAAAAATTAGAAAGATTGTTTAATTTAATTATTTATTTTAATTATTTATAATTGATAATGTTTTAAATGTTTTAAATTTATGTTTTAAATTCTGAAGCAAAGGGGATAAATTAAATTCATAGAAAATTGTGATCAACCGTCTAGAAAATAATCTAGATACGATTATAGTTTTATCCATTATAGAATTTTTCTCGTTTTTTTCATATGTGTACTTTTGAGTCTCTCTCTCTCTCCCTGAAACTCTTGTACTCACCCTCACTAAACATGAACAAAATCCTGCCGCAAAATTGTCTACCTGAATTGATGCACGTTGCCCCCTTCTAACTGTAACCCCAGTCCTGATACAAAGTGCATACGTCGCATACGTTGTCCAATCGATATTTTAATATTGTCACATGGTCTTTTGGATTAAAGGCCTTTGTGCGTTGTGACGTCATAAATCCAAAATGCATCTTATCGACATGGTTAATGGAATTATCACATATATAATACAACGACGGGGATTTATTCTAAATTAAAAAAATATATCTACCTTTTTCAAGAGAAAAATTTGTTCCTCGTAAAAAGATTTTACTTTGAGAAGAAAAAAAAATAGCCCATTCAATGAAATATCGAAAATAAGAATGAAAATTTAATTAAAATATGACAACACAGAAAAACCTAAAGGGATCAAAACGTTGCAAAATGATACAGCTTTCTTGGATCCAAAAAGCGGTATCATTTTGCAACGTTTTGATCCCTTTAAGTTTTACTGTGAATCGAAGATGAATTTCAAAAAAAAAAATTCAGGAAAAAAATGAATAATTTGAAATATCAAAAATTTGATTTGTTTGTGAAATTGAAAAATTCTATATTTTTGCATATGTCATTTCTTTTTCGAGAAAGAGAAAATATTGCATTTGAAGGTAAATGCGGTAATTGAGATGAAACGTAGCATGAAAAGGGTTAAAACGGAAGTATCCAGAAGATGACCATGGTACGAATCGTTTTTAAACAATGACTTTCCAAGCGATTTGCTCCTAATCGTCGTGGGCCAATTTGACGGGCAATTTCTGAGGAAAATCGTTCGGTCACTATATCGCAAGCAATAATAGTCGACGTGACATTTCTACTCGCTTCGTATCCATAACGCATCGTTTCCTTCATGGAACACGTTCAAATTTTCTCAGGAATCCTATAATGACGAAGAATAAAAATTCTTTTCTTCCCCATTCCTATTCTTCATCGCTTTAGATCTGTCACATGATTTATTTTCTTTATTTACATTTCCAAGCATAAATTTATTATCAATTCTTTTCAATCCAATTTCCATGATGGTAATAAAAAGAATTTCAAAAATTTGCGTAAATTTAAATTTCCAATTCTATTAGAAAAAAAAATTACCTTCGATTAAATAATATTCAAGTTTTAATTTAAGCGTCATGAAAAAATGACCATTTTGAATAATTCTTTTTGCAGTAAGGAATTTTTTTTTATAAAAATCAAATTACACAATGTTTTAAGACATTTAAGAATTTAAGAATTTAAGAATTTAAAGTTAACGGAACGAAATTTTGAGAAAAAAATATTTAATTTTTAAAAAGTTTCAGGCACAATTATGTGTGACCCGGCTGAACGAAGAGTGATTTTCGATGATCATCAAAACTTTTTACACTGTAAACTTGAAAGTATCAAATTGATACCAAAATTATCAAATTGACTCCAAATTTTTGGATTAATTTGATACTTTTGGTATCAAATTGATACTTTTAAGTTTACAGTGTACTGGAATATCTGAAATCAATCAAATAGGAAATTTTCATTAGTTTAATTGTTTATCTCGGGCCCGATCGAAGCATTTTTTTGGAAATTACATCTTTTATAAACAATAAATTAAAGATTTTTTTCTTAAAATCAGTGAAAAAATTTATGTTTATTTTCAAATAAAAAATCCCTCGATCGGACCCGAGAAAAACTACTATTAAACTTGTGAAATTTTTTTTTGTTACGTTAACTTCAAATATAGTCTTAAAACATTGTGTAATTTGATTTTTATAAAAAAAAATTGCTTACTGTTAAAAAAATTATTCAAAATGGTCATTTTTTCATGACACTACTGAAAAAAAATTTATTTGATTCAAATAACAGATTACTTATCAAATAAATATTTACTTGAATCAAATAATGTTTATTCAAATCAAATAAAACAGAATTCAATCAATAACTTCTGTATTTGAATCAAATACTATTTAATTGACTCAAATATAAAAATTATTTGATATGAATAAATATTTATTTGATAATAGTCAAGTAATTTATTATTTGAATCAAATAAATTTTTTTTCAGTGTAACTGCCCCTAATTAATTTGCTTTAATTTTTATTCAAATCAAATAAAACAGAATTTCTGTATTTGAATCAAATACCATTTAATTGACTCAAATAAAATTTTTATTTGATATGAATAAATATTTATTTGATAATAGTCAAGTAATTCATTATATTTGAACCAAATAAATTTTTTTTCAGTGCAACTGCCCCTAATTAATTTGCTTTAATTTAAATTCCAATTATTAATCAACGTTTTTCATTAAATTTGAATCAGACATCATATAGTTTTAAAGAGAGGAAAGAATGTTTAAACTTGTGATAAAAATGATTAGGGGTCGAAAGCCGATGGGGATGTGAGATAGCCGGAAATCTGAGGAAATAATCCTAACGGATGGCCACCCACGAGGTTTGCATATGAAAAGACGCAGGACCGTGAATCGATACACCTTTATTATGCTCGAGCACTTGCTTATCTCTCGCCCCCGCGGGTCTCATGTGTCTTTTTTTCGAAAGAAAGAAAAAGAAAGAAAAAGAGAGAAAGAGAGAGAGAGAGAGAGAAAAGAAAAAATAGAGACCGGAAAATCGACAATATTTTCGACTTCCGCGTGAAAGAAAGATACAATGCGCCATAAAAAAGGGGGAAAAGTAACTTTTCCAATGAGGCGACAAATGTTGGGAGCGCAAAACAATATGCCAACATACGTCACGCTCAAAAATTCGATTCGAAATGACATAGCAATAATCTTTTTTTTTTCCCTCCGCCTTCTTTTCCCACTTTTAATCCTTCGTGGTCATTCTGTATATATATATAACATTTGTGTATGCCTCCAAATCCTTAAATCAAATTTACAAAATGAGCCTCTCAATGACTCGTGAAAAATTTTAACAGCCATCAACCTTTTTTACCCTTGTATATTCTTTGTTGCCTGTTCAAAAAGATTAACACCATTTTCGACTTTTCGCGTCTAAATTACAACATATTTAGTGAAAGTCGATAAAATCCCTTACACATTTTTCTTTTTACTTTACTGATTCGTATAAATAAAAATTAACTTTGTTGTCTTGCACGAATTTGATAAATATTTATAATAATTCTTGTACGATTGGACAAAAGTATTTCTTCGCGAATGTAAATATTGTCGAACATCGTGAAAATCGCAAAAACTTTCACCTGATGTGTTAGCTTTGACGTGTTATAAGTAACATAAGACGATATAAATACTGTCATAATCGTTTGGTGAAAGGTCAACAACAGCTCACAGGGAGAAAAACGCCCACTATTACTCTCGTTTACAAGTAACGTGGGCCGTGTAAGAATAATGAAAATTTAATAAATTGTCTATATATAGTAATCAGAATATCGAGAGATTATTTTGAAAAAAAATTCTTCTTTGAACAATTGTTTTTCATATGTTCCCTCTACTTCCTCCAAGGAATATCTTCTTCTTGAAAATTGAGCAGCGTCCACACTTCAAGGTCTTGTTAAAGTTTCCTTAGGTTGTTTTTAATTCTCTGCTTCTTCCTTTAATTAGGAGCGCTTTATTTTGCGAGCATCCTTTGTCTTCGACAGACTATCCTTCTCGTTTCGAAGGCATCGCGGAAACAAGAGAGAGAATGAAGCGCTGAACTTTTTAATCTTTTAGGAGTCTTTCGGATACTGTCTGTGCTTCAAAGTTTTTTCATCGTTAGTCTGCCAAGCCCTTAATCATCCATTTGAAATTCCGTTCACTTTCATTCGCAAACTTTTAAACGCTCACTCATTCGACTGCCGAGCAATGATACGTTTTACTCTCCTCTTCTCAATTTATCTCATACAAGAAAAACGTATTTTATCGAATACAAGAAAAAAACGGATTTAATTAAAGAACAGTTTGTTTATATTTATTTTGCTTTCAAATCACGTTTAAGATTTTAATAAACAAGAAAAACGGGAAGAAAGAAAAAAATTTAAATTGCAATTTTCGGAATATGGTCATAAATTCGCGGTCACAACCCTCCGCAAACGTATAACTAGGCGACGAAATATGTTTTGAGGTTGTGTCTCAACGATTCTTAGGAAGCGAGGGTCGCGCTAAACACATGGCGATTCTTTCTTCCTTGGCCCCTTGGGGTGCGAAAGTCTCGAATTAATAAAATCTCCCACGAAATCGTTGGCGGATGATCATCGTGGGGCGTGAAAAATGGCCAAAAATCTGATATTTCGGATTAAAAACATTGAAATTCAAAACCCGTAGCGCTCAACGTCTCTCAACAAGGGACGCCAAGTCGTTAAGGGTCAGTTTCAAGCAACCCTCTTTCAAACTCCATGTCGTCGTTGCCGATATTATTTTTAAGCTTCCATTCCCCCATAAAAAGGACTCTGTCAATTTGACACAGACTTTCGCGGTTTGAATTCGGAATTCAATTGAACTCGGCAGTAATCGCGATCGGAAAAATTAAGGGCGTTGCAAAAAAGACAATATGCACCCTTACCCTCAATTTCGCCAAAATTATTTTTCAATCATTTTTTTAACTGGAAGTTAACATAATAGATTAATAAATAATGTTTTTTTTATAATTATTTTTAATAATAATAATTTAATAATAATTAATTTAATAATAATTAATTTAATAATAATAAATTAATTATTAACAAGGACGAAATTTTTCTGTTTTAGAGCCAAAATGGTTGCAGTGTTCCCAATGCTCCCGACGTCTGTCATCAGCTTGGGAGATGTTGCAGCACGCGCAAACACTTCATGGAGCTAGACTTTACACATCCTCGACATCCCTAGCAAATTCCTCGTCGAACACATCGACCCCAAGTCCCACGACCCCAACGCCAACTCACTCTCATCATTTGAGTCCGCCGAATCATCTGAATATCAGCGGGAAATCAACAGGAAGTTCCTCAGCTGCAAATTCTTCGGGTGGTACCAACACAAGTGGTAGTAGTGGGAGTCGACAACAGTTGCAAACCTCGGCGACCCTTGTTGCAGATCCGCTTAGTTTTCTAAGACTTCACAGCACAACACAACATCTAGACAGAAGCTATTCCCAATTATATCCGCCGGATTTAATGGCCCACATGGTGGGTTATCGAGGACTTCAGGACCTCCAAACGGCGACAAGAAATCTGCAGAATTTAGGTGATCCCCTTCGAAGAATGGATGGACTAAACTTGGGCGATTCCCAATTCAGAGGCTCTTTAGATACTCTCAACAATGCCCGAAATTTAGCGAATTTAGCAAATTTAGCCCAAAGTCGGGGGATAACTAGTCAAGGACATCCACAAATTTTAGAATCGAACATGGATTTTTACTCGGAGCGTCTAAGGAACCTCGCTAATCCGGCCTTAGGCGCAGTGCCTCTTAATAATTCGGTAGCGAATCTTAATTCTTCAGTGGTACCCAGCGTTCCACAAGTTCATACAGTTGAAACACCAAGTCCAGCTTCGTCAAATATCACGAATATTACCCATAATCACCAAAAAGAAAACTCACCACCATGCTATACCCAAAGTCCAACTGGACATCATAATAACAACAATTCCACAGACAGTGAAAAGACCAGTACACCAGTAGCTTCAACACCCATCATCACCAATACATCGGAAACTGTTTACAGTTGTGAGGCATGTGACAAGAAATTTCGTTTCCAGTCAAATCTCATCTCACATCGAAAGAGTCATCAGGAAAAGGAAATGATTCATCAATATCAGGAAACGGCATCAAAAGTTACTGCGCAAACAAGATGTGATGTCTGTGAATTAGAGTTGTCTAGTTATTCAGAACTTAGAAAACACATGAGAAAAGAACATCAGGAGGCATTAAATCCTCCGGCGAGTCCTCAAGGTAGTGTGGAAACTGTTCCTGATGATGGGAGTAGTTGTGATATGGAAAATATGGACCTGGACGATGGTGATGAGAACGAGAAGGATCAAGATGATGCAGAAGAAAACACACCAGAAGACTTGAGTACCACACAGGGTCAAAGTAGTGAAGAGAATGGTCCACGAATTGAGCAAAAACCCAGTTTGGTAGGGGACTTTATTGAAAAGTTTGGCTTGGGTAATTTGAGTCAATATTCGGAGGCATATCGACAAGCTCTTCAGGAGCCGGGTCTCAATCGAGGTTTCATTAAAACCGAATCGCCTGCAAGTCTCACGAATACTTTGAACAACAATAAGGAAAAGGACAGCGCTCTTTCACCAACTAATTATAATTTAGGCTCAACGCCAAATATTTTCTCCGGTTTTCATAGATCCAGCGCTCCGGAATTTGGAGGTCTTTGGATGACAGGTCATCATTATTTGGAGAACAACGACATTAGAAAGACGACCAAAGCAACGACTTCTAGTCTCTCGCTTCAAGGACTTCCGAGTCCTTTATTAAAGAAGGAGCGCAGTGGGAGAAATGATACGTGCGAGTATTGTGGAAAAGTGTTTAAAAATTGTTCAAATCTCACAGTTCACAGAAGGTCACACACAGGAGAGAAACCCTACAAATGTGAATTATGCTCCTACGCTTGTGCACAAAGTTCCAAGCTCACAAGGCACATGAAGACACATGGCAGGCACGGCAAGGATACATACAAATGTCGATTCTGCGAGATGCCCTTCTCCGTTCCCAGTACTTTGGAGAAACATATGCGAAAGTGCGTCGTGGTAGTTCAACAAGGCTCAAAAATGGGACTACCCTATCCAGGGAGTCAAGATGAGGATTCATCACTCAGCACCAAGGATACTTGATCCTGGAACGGAAGCCTACCACCAATCCCAAATCTTTGGCCACACCGATCGTCTTATTCGGTGTACTGAAAACTTCTGGCATGGAGGGCGCTAATTTTTTCCCAAAATATTTCTCACTTGGAATGAAAAAAAGTGAACAGGTCTTTTCCAAATTTGACAGAAGAAGATTTTGAAACATTTTGCGTAAGAAATTCACCTCTAAAGATCAGGAGAAGTGGTAGGTCACAGATCTCAACTTCCGACATTGAGGATGTGAAATCCGTTAATTGACAATTTTTTCCGTCGCGAGCACTTCCTTATATATAAAGGCCAGTTCAAGGCAAAGACAACGAGAATTAAGATTAATCGACGTCTTATGACAAGACTTTGAGAACCCCTTTTGTGACGTTTCCAGTTAAGTTTTTACAATAAAACAAGAAGTTATCAAGGAAACATTTCCTTTTGCTTGAAAACTTTTATCCCCATTTATGAACAGTACTTAACTCTCTATTTACTGTCATTACTATCCCAGAGTTAAAAAAATGGTACAAAATTCATACTTCTTAAAATGACGTTTTGAAATATTATTTGTAAAAAAATAATTCTCTAGTCTTATTTGTATAATGAAAGAAAAAAACGTTCTTAAAACTTCATCACCTTATTTTATCGCATAGAAACGTCACATTTCCTTATGGAAAAGGGTGGAAGTGAATCTTAATTCACAAATGCAAACGAATGGTTACCATTTGCGAGTCTCAATCGAGCTAATTAAAGTCTATCGCTAATTAATTGAAGTACCGTTTAAATACATAGCGTGATTACACAAATGCAAATATATAAATACAAGAGATATAAATATGAAAATAAAAAAGAATATATATATACAAAACGATATATATAAATAAAAAAGTATATAGCTATATATAATATAAATATATAAATATTAAAGGGGAGATAAATATAAATATATAAATAGGGGGAAAATGGGGTTACGACACAGTGATTTTTATTATCTATTAAAGATTATTTATTTAACTATTTAATTAATGAATATATATATACATATATATATATATATATATATATTGTGAGTGGTATCGACGTATTACGAACACGACGACGAGATTTTTTTTGTACATTTTAAATCCGACACTTGTATTTATCTAAAGCACTCGCAATTTTTTTTACATTCTGTTTATTTTGAGCATTTTCTAAAAGGCGCAGAGAGCGACGAACATGTGTACATAATTAATACATCGAGATCTCGAAAACTCTATTACGTGTGTATATTCTTCTTTCAAGAGCGTTTTTTGACCACTCGATTTTTATGCGAGAAAAAAGATATTATCACGAGGGCAAAAAAAGTATATGTCGTGATTTAAAAAGACGCACGCTCCATAGTCTGTAATTTTTAACTCTGATAGAGTGTAAAATGTACCATAACTATTATTATTGCGAATATCGCAACGATTATTGATTAATTATTATTATTATTGATTAATTATTATTATTATTGATTAATTATTATTATTATTAATTATTATTATTATTATTATTATTGATTAATTATTATTATAAATCTTATTAGCAACTTTTTTAACTTTATTCCTATTACCATTGTCATTATTATTATATTGTAATTATTATTGCGATTTTCACTATTATCACTACGATTGCAGTGAATTTAGGCGAGTACATTATTTTATAAATATTTCTGATATTAAATTATTATTGTCGAAAATGTTTTAAGCGGTTAAGAAAATGCCAAAGTTGTCTAGGTTTATTGTCTCTATTATCGATGGACGGGGCGACGTTTCCATAATCAAAAACATCTTTCTAAAAGTCAATTATTAGAAAAAAGAAAGGGAGATTTTCGCTCAAGATGAGAAAAAAACGAATATATACGAAGATATACGTCAAACGTATCATTCGTATATAAATTATTTTTTTGTTTGTTAAATTTACGTGAAATTTTTGAATGAAACGATGATCTATTTTGCATAGTGAAAAAAGTAAATGACATTTTTGTCTTTTGTTTTGATTAAAATGGAAATTATATTTTTTAATAAAAAAAAAAATTGAAGCAAAAGTATAAATAAAAATACCAATTTCTGAAAAAAAAATTGATAGAAATAAAAAGGAAGAATTTAAAATTAGTAATAAAAAAAAAATTATTTTTGTTTTCAAATTTAAATTTTTTTTCAATCAGTGACAGAAACTATTTACAATTTTTTTTTAACTATTTAAAGAAAAAGAATGTGAACTTTTTTCTCTGTGCATAATGTATATATATATATAGTTTTACGTCTCGTGTTAAAGAGGAATTTATGTAATAAAAATAGGAAGTTTTAAAACTTTCTACATCCTCGAAAGTTTGTCGGCGCCCTGTACCGATCGCATTACCACTATTGTCTCTTCGTTGATCGTATTTATTATCAAGTGATGCGAAAAATCGCAAATCGATTTTCCCAGGATCGACTCGTAAAAAAATCACTTCTGGGAAAATCGCCAAATGCAAATAAAAAAGAAAGAAAGAAAAAAAACTCGCGAGTTTTTGTTTATTCCTCGCCCAAGACTGAGGTTTTTTTTTTTTTTTTGCTTAGCGATATTGTTTTTGCGTTCATCGAGGTCCGTTTTTTTTTCTCGTTGTAAACGTTTTCAAAGAAAACTGTTCCTAATAAATAAAATAAATTAATAAAAATAAAAAAACATGTAGGCAATAAGGTCGTAAACTCGAGCACGAAAGTTTTCAAGTATGTTTTGTGTGAATGTGCAAAAATAGGTTGAATAACATAAAAAAAAAAAAATCGATGCCTGATGTGACGTATTAAGCGCGTGTGACGATGATGACGGTGAAGTAAATAAAAAATAAAAATAAAAAAAACAAAACTCATATCAGTTAGTTTTCAGTGTTAGACGTGTACGACTCTAGATAAAAGTATCGTTATCTAGTTAAAAGTTTGTTAGATAATTCTCAAATTCGTATATATGTACATGCCAGGCCCAGTTTATACGACATTGTACATAATGGCACTGCCCTCTAGCGCAAAAAAAAAAAAAAAAAAAAAAAAAAAAATAAGACGAGATGAATTTTAATATTTAAATTCAAAATGAACATTCAATTCTCGTCATATTTTTTCCATTGTATCATCTCACCGAAACCGAATATCGTTGTTTCACGGTCATTCGATTCGTCAAAATGGCACATTTCTATTAACGCTCCTTCGCAGGTGAAATTTCTTCTTCAATCAAAAATAATAACAGCAAAAAAGAATTCAGGTGAAATAATTTTACAAAAACTATACGGAATTTCGTAAAAGATTTTTTAATTTTTAAAAGAGAAAAATTTTTCCCACTTTTTACTTTATTTATAGTTATAGAAAGCTTTTTTTTCTTTGCGAAAATCCGTAATTCCGTAGAATTATTTCACCTTTATAAAATTGAAAAGGTGAAATTTTATTTACACAGAGAAAAGAAAATAAGTTGAAAAAATAATTTTTAAAGATCAATTTTTGACAAAAAAAAAAAGGACAAATTGTGAAAAAAAAAATTGAAAATTTCACTTTTGAGAAATTTTTATAAAGTGGGAAATCCGCTGAACGTTTTTTGTCGCGTGGAAAGAAGAATTTCCTTTATGCCTGGAGCGTTTGTTGGATGAACGAATCTTGAATAGCAGAATAGGTAGACTAAAGAGTGCCGGCATTTTTATTGGTGTATACTCGAGAAATAAAACTACGAAATGATACCATTAAATGTGAACCTTGGTTCCGAGTTTTCTTTTATTTATCTCTCATTTTCTTGTCATGTCACGTAGAATTAAGACACACCATACTTGTCCCATTTCGGGAATGAAGAGAATTTTTGCGGAATTCCCGTTTGAACACGATGGCTACTTTTTTTTTTTATTATATTCAATACGCACTTTTTGATATTCAAAACTAATTCTCTCATAAAAAAAAAATAGATTATCAATAGATTCTCTATTAATAAAATAGTGTTCAACTAGTGTCAATAGTGTTAAACTTGTATTATTAAATTTTTAAATTTTCAATAATTTTGTCACACATTTTTAGCCATCATGGGTCACGCGATTTCTAACATTTCTCACAGGGTAACAGAACATTTTTAATGAAATATTATCTGAAGTAAGAAAATCACTATAGAGGCAAAGAGGAGTAATTAAGCTGATGTATTAAAAAAAATATTTCCAATATTACTAAAACTAAACTTACTAAAATTTCCGATTTTTCAAAAAGTTTCTATATTTTTTTTTTAATTTTAAAATATACTTAATAATATTTTTAACCCTTTGATGCATGATGAGAATCTCTGCTTATAAACATTTTGGTTTTTAAAAATTTTTAAATTTCTTAAATTTTTTAAATTTAATTCTAAATTTTCCACCAAAAAAATTTCTTTTTCAAGTACCAGTATTTTTTTTCTAACGTTAAAAAAATTTTTCTTTAAAAATTCGTGCCTCAAAGGATTAAAACTAAATTTCAAAAAAAAAAAAAAAAAAAAATGTTTAACTTTAAGTGTTTTTATTTTGGATAAAGGTATTTTTCATTAAAACTGTGATTTTGAATAGTTCAAATAATTGAAACAAAGAATAATTGATATTTAATAAAAATATTTTCAATTCGGAGGAAATAATCTGAATTAAGAGTTTTAGAAGTACTTTTATATAGGTTTTAACCTGGAAGATTTTAAGCCGAGAGTCGACAGTAAAAGGCAATAATGATGAAGGAACAGACATCATCGGGCAGAGTTTGGCCAAAAAGCTCTTATGACAATCTTCGACCGAGCTTTCTCGAGGAATTTTTAATTATAATCTAATAAATAGGGTGTATATGTCTTGTGCGATTCAAATAAACTACATTGTTTTTAAAAAAAAAACTTATTCAAAGATCGCCTATTTCCTCTGAAAACAATTTCCTATCTTGATTTCTATTTTAATTTTCTATTTTGAGTTACGAAGAAAATTTTTGACTAAACGGACACTCAACTTCCACATTTTTCGATGATTTTCAGATACATTTAATTGCAACAAAAAGGAATTGACTTCTTTTAAATATGTGATTTTTAATATTTAACTGTTAAATGCTTTCAATTGCTGAACAATTCTTAATTCATTTAGAATATTCAATTAAACATTAATTGATCAAAATTGTATACATTAAATCAATTTATTAAAGTTATACATATTAGTAAATTTTCAATAAAATCGCAAAATTCACTTGAAATCAAATATATGCAATTAATTAAAATAGTATATAATATACACTGAAAAAAAATTTATTTGATTCAAATAATGAATTACTTGTCTATTATCAAATAAATATTTACTTGAACCAATTAATTTTTAT